>JNEY01000372.1:0-16592 GCA_020875895.1 Aphelenchus avenae
GGAAAAGGTCATAAAATGGCCCGCCGCAGGCGATACCAACGAAATTTTAGGGTTAAAATTGCTCATAACAATCCAAAATTTCGTTTGTCGGCGCCTCCGGCGGGCATTTTTCCACCGCCTGCTGTTAACGTTAACAACCCCTTGACCCCCCCCCCTCCCCCCTTGTTACCAATGGTTAACAAATCGCTGACCCCCTCTCCCCATGTAATGCTAACATAATTTCTGGACAGCCCCTTATCGAGCACACTATGCCAGGTTTTCGCCATTTGCTTTGCGCACCGCAACGCGCACAGAGCGGCCGCATTGCGGTAACAACTTCAGGGTGTCTACAAAAAAACTGCGCGAATGTGTCATTGTTGCGTTGGAAAACGAGAAACTGCTCTTTATAAGCCCACATCTGTCGCCGAGCATTCCTCGCTGAGGCCCTAGCTTACTAAATGCGCCTTAGTAAACCACGACTTTCTTAATTTTTGTTTGTGAGAAACCCGATAAGTGCGCGGCGAATTGCTGGTAGGCGCATCCCGCATACACTTTAGCAAAGCCTAACAAACGGCTTGGAAGTACTGACAAAACTAACGTTCAAAGCACAGATTAGTTGGAACGTAGAAGTACGCTCCGATGATAATGGCGATGACAAAATACTGTTTTTAGTTTACCGATAAAACTTTGCTCTGGTATGCGATCCACGTTGCCATATTTTGCCTTGCAGTCGGCCAACGATAGATTGGTGCTCTACACCCAGGTTTTTGATAAATGTAAGCGTATAACCTGCATAGCCATATACTTCTCAATGTTTTTGACTGATTCAAGCCTGCTAAAACCGTCAGTTGCGCCGTAGCGCGTTTCAGAAGACATCTTATGTCCAGACTCGCACTAGTTTCCGAAAGAGTCGCAGACCTTTGGTATGTACTTCATGCTTTTTTAGATTTAGTGAGTCAAAGCCCTACGGGCCATGCAAGCTCTTCGGGTTCAGCGTGAACGTATTCCGGCATCGCAGTTTTTTTCTGGTCTTTACGCGCCCATCTTAGTGTACTAGCAAGTTGCTTGCGTTTCCTCTGGTGTGCATGTCTGTCTCAAAAAAGATTCTCGCATGCAGAAGCGCTCTACAGGAAGGGCTTGATTCGTATCGACGGTTTTCGGGGTCCGCCGCAGGCGACACCCACGAATTTTAGGCGGAAATTTGAGAGCTGTAGTATAAAACACTAGTGCCGGCGGCGCCTGGTACGTTCATGGACGTCAGCATTTTCGGTACGCTCCGTATTGAGCGTCTTGCATAGTAAATCCTGCTTGTTATATGCTAACTAGGGGTGGAAAGTATCGGTATCGCAATCGGCATCGGATGTCGGTCCTTGTCGGAGGCATCGGATATCGGTTTTAAAATAATCGGAATCGGCCTACGACCAGAGGAGACCCAGCCCTAGTACTTGTTCAATAAATTTCTAGATCAGACCGCACGAAACACCGATTCATGTTCTGAGCAAATCATTGTTTGGCCTTAATCATCTAGGGCTACGGCACTAGAATTACGCCACTCGGTGACATTCGTGTTTTTACCGTAAATCTTAATTGACTTACGTATTTTTATTCACGTTTATTATTTATGTTTGCTGCATTCATTTATATTTCTCTTGTTTACTTAGAACAACGCCCCCACTGGGCGGGTAGCAAACGCCGTTGTTGGCGGACGCCTCTCATGCTTCCTGTCGCCGCACGATAAATGTGTCGGGAACGGCGCCCGCGGAATACGGGTCAGTGCGATTTCGGCGAATTTCCTCCATGCGCACTTCCGTCGACGTCGCAGTTTAACCGTCTTTATGGTAGATCTAACCTAGTTGTTGTCGAGCTTCTGTTATGTTGTATGTTGAATGTATACTTTTTTGCTCAAACACCAGTTCACGTTGACGATCGATTCGGTGACGTCAGGTTTTTTTACCCATGAATCCGTCAAAAGAGTTCCCCAGTGCCTTGTAAAAATATTCGGCGGAATGCAAAGTGTGGCCAAGCTGCGACCTTCGTCGAGCCGGCAGTCAAACCACTTCACGAGAGCCCTACTGAGTTACGCGCCTCCGCGTTGGACTTCATGAAGTCACTGACAGGTTGTTTCAAAAACAGTTTGACATTTTAATTTTGCGTCATTGTTATTTTTAAGTGACGTTTTCGTAATTGCAGTAGCGTACAATGGCCCCATAGTGGTAAAAGGAATGAGATTTTAGTGTAAAAGTTGCGCTCTAAGGACTAACGTGAAAGTCGCAGAGGAACGCTTCGGAGCTTGTGATGCGCCTTACTGACCTATATTGATAACAACAGCCTAAAAGCTTACATGTCAGCACATTACTGCGCACGGCTAATGTATGAAAAGACTGCATTGAACGTAACATGATTCCATATGCAGTCTGATATTGTGCGGCCTGCCGCATAGAATTCGTCAGCTCAGTTAAGCGCTTTTTTCGCTTTAAATCGATTCCCAACTCCCGTTGCCGAGGAACTACGACTGCATACATTTTTATCCTAAACGAAGGAGCTAGAATCAGGCTATGGGTCTGTGAACGTCGACAGCTGAAGCACATGGCACGCTAGATCGTATGTGCTTGCAGGTTTTTTCAACTATTTCTTTTATTGTTTGAGGTTTGTTATTGTTGTACAATGTCGACACATTGACGTTCGCAAGTCAACGGGAGCAATTAGAGCAAACATAAATAAAGCCAAGGATGTTAGTGCACGATACTTTAAGTCGAACAGTTATCCATCAGATCAAACAATGGCATCACTAACAGAGAGATCGGCTTCGGATGAGGTACTGGGATTAGTAGTCAGTGCGTATTTTATAAAGTCCCTGGCCTTTATTCGCAATGTCTCTTCGACGATGAGATCGTTTTGAGCTGCTGTAGGAATTACTTCCTCTTTCGTGTTAGGTAGTCCTTATACAATAAAGAGCTGTTGTATGTATAGTATGTAGCACCGAAGTTCACGCTACGCGGCTCACTTTGGTATCGTTCGATAAGAGGCTTCGAAGGTTTTGTAAAACTAGAAATACGTATCGGTAAGCACTTTCCTCACCACACTTTGACCAGCGGCACTGTGTCACCGTGTCAAACAAAAAAATCTCTAAAACGTAAGATGACTAAGTGAATCCGAAGAGAACTACGACCTTCGTCACCTTCTCACGTGTCGTCATAACGATGTCTCTTCCGATAATATGCACGCGCGCAGTGGCCAACCATACGGCGATTACGTTCGCACAAGCGCCGTACGCTTGCCAACATATCATTTTACCAAGGATTGTCTACATGTGCCTACCTGCGTCCGTTTGCTAAAATGTTTTCGTCATTTCTTGCTGCTTTTCTTGGCCTATGTTCTGTGCTGTGCATTCTTCCGTCTTTCGAGACTTTCGTCTCGTCGTAAAGCTCGAAAATTTCTCGTCTTCGTCTTCGTCATTCATCCGACGAAGACGAAAGAATGAAGAAATATATCGTCATTTATGACATGTAGGGCAAACATGTACTGAAAAATCATTATTTTTCTTAATCGTTCGTCTTCGTCGTCGTCTCGTCATTATCACCTCGTCTTCGTCATCGGCTTGCTCGAATTTTTGCTTTCGTCTTCGTCTTCGTCGGACGAAGACGAATGATGAGACGAATGCACAGTACAGCCTGTAATGCGTCACCAGTTTACTCTGCTAAATAAATACATACGTTTGATGAGCTTCATGTGCTCTTCGTTTTCCATACCGGAGCAAGCAGCCATTGTGTCACAGTTTTTTTTGGATTGCCAAACTTTCGTATCCGACGTACGATTAATTATGCCACGGGCACTTTTCGGCAGAATGCAAAAGGTGTTCGAAGGAAACCATGGAAATGATCGGTTTAACGTAATGTTTGTCTTATCAATGTTAAAATACAGTTCGCCATAGTTCAACCCAGCTAATGTGCTCCTCTGGGCAGATCAACCCGCGAAGACGATGGTACGGCCACGTTTGTATCCCACAGTGCTCGCGTATCGCCTTGCTAAACCTGTTTTATCCACTTGTCGTTTTTATAAGTTATCTCCATGTTTTTTTGCTCACACACCAAAACCTCTTGCCAAGGTTGACAGTGGTTGGAACGAGGGCTGTCTCGCGACTGAGCGTGAAAGCACGGAGATGGAACTAGAGCCCATTTTTGAAAGCAGACAGCGGTTGAAAGCATGTGAATGAGCTGATAGTTTTAACGGTTAACGAAAAATGTTTTAATTTTCCTATTCGAATGATAAGAGGATCGTTGACCTTGACAGGTTTTTTAAACCATTTGTTTAGCGTTATAGTATGTTAATGTTGTTCACAGTTGAATATAGGTTAATGCTTTTAGGCAGACACATTTCTCATCGAGTTTTAGACTTTTCCCCCGTATCTGCGACGCCGCAGACGAAGTGGTCAGCAGCGCCTTGCTAGCCAAGCGCAACGGGCGCGAGCGCCTTCTCTACGTTAACTTATTAACTATAACGTTAACTATGCTAATCACTGGAATGGTGTGAGGATCCCTATGAAAATGCTTAAAACTTTAATGATTTGCTATACTTGGACGACCGTACCGTATTCCGTACCGTACCGTACTGCGTACCGTATTCTACGGTACGGAGTACGGTACGGCTATCTGTCAGTACGGCTTTCCGTACCGTACCGTATTGGTACGGTACGGAGTACGGTACGGCAGGACCCCAGTACGGCGCCGTATTCCGTACCGTACTGCAGGCCAAAAAATGCCCACTTTTAGCCGAAACCGAACACATTTTGGGCATCTTTAACCAAAATACGAAAAACTTCGTCGAGAATGACCGGTATGCAGTCGTATCTAACACCATTTACAACACCTAGTGTCGATGGCATTAGTGTTAGCTGTCCTAANTACTGCTAAGCAGCGCGTTTCGTTCTTAACCGTACATTATTTCGTTCTAGAACTCATCATCATTTTGCTAATGCGTGCATCGCAGTCCAGTGAAGTACATAGAGCCGCGGAAATGCAAAACGTTACGTACCTTAGCCAGCTCTCGAACCTTTCGCTTCATGCAGCAGCTCATCACAGACCCAAGCCGAGAGCAACATCGTATTCTGACCAAAAAGACTCCCGATCTGTGGAGCTTGCACACTTGGATCATTAGAAATCTAAATCTAAAATTTGAACTCGAAAAATTAAAGTCTTATTATTACTTACTGCGCACTATGTATGCCCAACAAAGCGGATTTACGGAATCCTTCCGTTTACGTACAAATGCACGAAAATAAAAATGCATGGGCCTTACGAAGTGCCGGGTGAACACGGAGAGAAACAGACAATGACCATCCATAACGGAGCTGATCAGGTTTTTCAATTGTTTGTATTTATCCACCTTTGTGATTATACACATTTCTGATGAAATACGCAAGGGGAAACTATCTATACTCTTACGGAAGACTGGCGGCGCCTGAGTACGTCCAGACTCTTGTTATGTTGTCGCTGTTGGCTAAGGACTGGTGGTCCTTAGTCGGTGCCTGTCGGTGCAACGTGCTTCTTGCTCAGCCACACGTCCACTGACATACTCACATGAACCAGAATAAAACTTGTACTGTCATAAGTGGCCTGGCTCCGCCTTCACTCTCCTGTCTCCTTTCGCCTTCTTCGCCCAAGTTCATTCAGTCCCGTGCGTCCCGTCTCGCTCAGCACGCTGCCCTGTGCCCTGCTGTATAAAGCCCAGAGTAACGAGCACGGACACTGGGCATAACCTTGTAATAAAGGACTAAAGCGTTACTTCTCCTATCACTTGGTAGCAGGCTCGTTGGTTTTCTACGCCAACTGCTAAGCCGTAGATGCTTTCCACCGACCGTTGGGTGCCTGTCGGGCAAATGACTCCAAGTGATAGTGAAATAGAGCCGGAAGATGACGCTTACCTTGCCGAGATAAAGCGGATTCTAACAGCTAGATGGGAAAAGCAGTGCCTAGCGTTGCATCAGAATGCAGAGGCAGCGCACGTTGAGGCGCGGAATAAGGGGGCATATTTGTGTTGCATACCCGGAAGAAAGGGTCATGCAGGAGTATATGGCGACTTCGTACAATGTCTAAGCTGCCTCGGATGGGTTTATCCTCCGTGTATGGAGATGGATTCGGCAAAAAGTGAATAAATTGCCGCCGCCGATTTCACATGCAATTTTTGTGAACCGCACGAGGTTGAAAAAGAAAGCCCACCAAACGCATCGGAAACAAACCTTTCCGACCGGTCTAGTCAAAAACCGGATGATGCAGATCAGTCTGAAAAAGGACCTCTCTCACAGGAAGAGCTAAAGGCCTTCATGCATCCCGAACAGTGCCAGCCGGCAACGTCCAAGTTTCAAGCCGCATTCCACCTAATTCCCTGCCCTTGTGGTATCAGCAAGTCGGAAAGTTGACTTGAATGCGTGCGTTGCTATCATCGGTGGCATTTGTCTTGCGCTAAAGACATTCTAGACTACTGCCCCGGCCAGTTTGTCTGCGGCGTGTGCATCATCAAAGAACTGAGTTCGCTCCGAGCAGACCGCGATCACCTTACACAACGCTGCGTCGGCAGTGAGATGCGTCCGTCCGCAGCAAGAGAATGTCTTCTGCGGGAAATGGGTGCTTACCAGTACTGCGAAACAAACGAGTACACAAAGGGAACAGGCGCAATAGGGCGTTCAAACGCTCACAACGGAGAGCTTGCAGCACTAATGCGGCAGCTAAGTGTAGTCCGCGCAGAGTTGAGGGAGCTCAAAATGGCGCCCCAAGTACAACGCGCCTGCTAGTCCACAAAAATACCGGTTGAATCGCCATGTTAAGAGCGCATCCAGACGCATCGCATTTCCTACGCAGACCACAAAGGTTTTACATTAACGCGATGCATCCTACCGCCTACCGCCAGCAAGCATTCTTGGATGGGAAATGTCCGCATGGTCAGAAGTACATACCTTATGCGGTAGCGAGGCACAGGATTGCTCCATTTCCCGAACCGACTGGCTCCTTCGCTAAGGCGTTCACTGCCAACCAAGGCTTCTCGCATACGCAGTCCGCGCAGCCAAATACGTTGCAACATGGAACGTGCCGGCTCAATACGTTAACCCTTATTTTATCCCTTCTTCGCCTGGAGAACCGAATGCGCTCGCTTCGTCCTTGTTTCTGCCTTCCCAACAGCATGAACTAGTGGGCACCCACGTCGAGGGCGCCGCCTTCCTGCTGCAGGAAGGGGGAGAAATCGGCCCGTTCGTAAGCGCTAAATTGAGCAACTGCCCAGAGGATGAGTCGCTTGGTCTTAGCGAAAAATGGCTACATCCTGGCAGTCCCCCAGAGTACGGATCGCGCTTGAGTTTCCCTAAGGCGACTACAACGGGTTCGTATTTTGGTCAAGTTGGATTCAGAAGTTCGAAACGGGAGTGCGGTTTGGCATGGGCTTCCCTCAGGCGGCCATCATGCACTCGCATGCCTCGTGTAAATTGTTTCAGGAAGATCAGTCGTCGTCGACGCACCACTAAGACCACCTTCGCTCGATTCACTCTCGACGCATCTCGCAGCCAGCAGCCGTCACCTCCTCGCAGTGCCCACTCCTCGAACAAGCCTCATCCACGCTCAACGACGCTACCTTCGCCGCATCCCGCGCTACCTCTTCGGCTTGCACTCGACCCAGTATTCGATGCTCAACATACCGGCCTACGACTCCATCTCGTCCACCACTCATCACCGCTGCAACCACGTCCCCATGCTACACTTGGCTCCGACCTACGTATTCTCCGTAATTGTTCTTGTTTATTGTTTTTTTATCAATGTTCCTGTCTTCTTCCCTACTCGAGAGTGGGACTCGAATTGTCATAGAGGGATCGTGTCATAAGTGGCCTGGCTCCGCCTTATCTCTCCTGTCTCCTTTCGCATTCTTCGCCCCAGTTCATTCAGTCCAATGTGTCCCGTCTCGCTCAGCACCTCTTCCCTGTGCCTTGCTGCTGTATAAAGTCCAGAGTAACGAGCGCGGACACTGTGCATAACCTTGTAATAAAGGCTAAAGCGTTACTTCTCCTATCACAGTACCACTCGTTACCGCATCTCAAGGAAGCAGACCCTTCACCGCTCTCCGCCACCCGATCCATCAAAAGAACGTTTCTTGAAGTAAATGCTAAAAAGCATAATTAAAAATTATAAATTTTGCGCTCCAGGGCTCCTATCAGAGGATTTACGGGGCAGGGTTTCCAAATTTCCATTTCCGGATATGGAAATGGCCAGAAAATAGGCCTGTGGAAAATGGAAATTGAATGGAAATGGCAGGAAAAAATGTCATTCATTTCCACTTTTTTTTGTTTACCTAAGGGTCCCCCCTTATGTCGAATATGACGTCCCGACTGTAAGGCCGGAATGGCTGTGCGTGATAGTAAGAATCGCACTCGAGACGAGCTGATCGACCTGAAACTCATGTACCACCTCAACGAAAAGACCTCCTCCTGATTAGTTCTTACATTTCACACATGCTTTACATGTTTAAAGTACGTTTCCGTTCCGTAAATTTACTCCAGGAAATTGAATGGCAAGGAAATGGAAATGGCGGCAAATTGCGCTAGTGGGAAATGGAAATGGCGGAGAAAATTTTCGAGGAAATGGAAATGGCGGAAAAAGGTTGAAATTTGGAAACCCTGTTACGGGGGCGATTAGCCGTTCTCACGAAGATTTTGCGTTTGTCCCCCGCATACGTCCTTGTGAAATCGGAATCTTGGGCGGGTTAAGTCGCAAGCGAATTAGGTTTTGGCAACACTTTATTTTCGCCCACGGTGCCAAACTGTATCACAGGTATTTCACTCCATCTCCTTGTACAAGGGCCATTCAGAACTTCTTCCTAATCCTTTTGCATAGGGTACTTTCCGAATTCACAACAGAATATTGTCATTCCCAGATGAGTGGTTTTGTAAACACGTGAAGTCGCGCATATGGTCCGGTTGTGGACCACTGCATTCTAGAAAGCGTCCGTAAACGTCTTTACTTTTTGCGGCGCTGTAACTGAGGGTTTTGTGAACGTCGCAAACAGGCCACTATCTGTTGGCAGCCTCTCTATGAGCCGATTGTTGCTCTTAAGCTTTGGGGATAAGTGTGCGACCGCACACCGTAAACCTGTGCGGAGAGTAGAGATCCACAGGCCGTATTACGGGCCGTACCCGTACCTGTACCCGTATAATACGGGTACGGCATACGGTACGGGGGAGGGGGGGGGGGTCCAGTACGGTACGGCATACGGTACGGGGGTGAACGTCGATCTCTAGCGGAGAGTATCAGTGCAGGTGGACCACGCGTCGCCAGGTTTTTACCATTTACTTGACGTCTGTTACCGCTCCTTGCGTCATTGTTATCGTTACTTTCGTCTTCTCCATTTTTCCTTTTTTTCTTAGCTTTAGCGATCGCCAAGCGCAATCGTCACTTGTTGAGAACATACTGAAACTTTTCGCAAACTGGGCGGGTTTTTACCATATGCTTAACGTCAGTTATGTCATGTCTTTTAAAGTTTAAGGCTATTTGGTTACGGCTCTAGGGGCAAGTGCGCTTTTCACCGACTTCGGACTTGCACCTATTGTCATAGCGACTTGCGGTACACATGCTCAGGGACCAGCAACGCTGGTCAGTCCGGGCAATTACACCGGGCGTGACCGTTGACAAGGCCGTATAAGTACAAAGCGTCGGCGTTTAAAGACGTCATGGCGACACCTCTGAGCTTGAAATTAGTAGATGACATGTGTTTTATTAGGCTAGGTCGTTCTTCTTTCTTTAGGTTGATGTCCCTTATCGTTCGTGCGTATATCTATCTTATCGTTATCTACCTTGTGCTCAGGCCTCGTAAAATCATGAAAGCAGATGCGTATATCGAGTCCTTGTTTCGGACTTTCGACAATGTCTGTTGTCGGAAGTTAATCACTACTGTTGTGAAGCTACGCCCTACGACAGAATCTAACATCTGGGCGCTCAGGTTTTTTTTAGTCTTTTACGTTGCTTATTTATCTCTAATATTGACATTTTATAGTTTTTTAGGTACGCCAATGAGCTGACATAAATTAAGATAGATGCGATCGCGGCTTTGACGTTTTTTCACTACCGAGCTAAATGCGACGTATTGACAAGGGCTTAATGGGCTGAGTTGGTCAGGAACTGGCGCAGCAGTTTTCGTGTATTCGGCGATCACCGTGATCGAAACCCGAGTGGTTAGCACAAGTTGTGGAATGCATTATTAAATGCAAATCTTGACGATTTGCTGATTTATTGTATTCGCTTGTTGGCTTACCGACCGCTCTGAACATTCCGAAGGAACATTTAGAGAAAAGTTTCTGAGACATTTGGTTTGAAGATAGAGGCTTGGAAGGCGCCAACCGGTCAGTACTTGAAGCTACCGTCGCATAATCTGGGCTGCCCGGGTAAAGTAGGCAATGCTAAATTATTGTCTTAATCACGTTTCGTCCGTAGGCCTCGCAGTACGTTATATTTTGTTGCCGTTCATTAACAAGTTTATTTGTTATCCTTGTAAAGACGTAATAAGGCCTAACACGCAAAACAGCGTAGACTTCCGCCAAAAAAGGTGTTCATGGACCGCTTCGAAGGACGTGACGTTTCTCGAACAGGTTTTTATTTCTTGTTGACGCCAAAATACGTATGTGCATTTTTCACGAGTACCTGGATTTGCCACACACTTTTCGATCTGCGATACAGGCCAGAGTCTTGTCGGAAAAACTCCGTCACTTCGGGGCATCAGCTATCTGATACCTATCTGCAGTTTTTAATGCTCTTTGGGAGCGTCCAGAACTTGTGTTAGCATAACAGGGGGGGGGAGGGGTGGTCAGCCGGTTGTTAACAACCGTTATAAAATTAACACTACGCAGTGTTAACAAGGGGGGGGGGGTCCATAATCGGCTTAGTTATGTTAACATAATTTATGGACGTTCCCTTTGTTCGGGAGCAGAGGTGTGATGCTCTACGCAGAATTATCGGCCTCGCACAATGTTTTTTTTTAAATCGGTTTATTTTTCCCGTGGACGTTTTTGTTTGTCGTGCGCAACTTGCCGACATAAATCCATGTCATATACGACGGTTAGGCAGCTCCATTATGACTAAACTTTGGTATACGAATGTTGTTGTGATTTTTGCGCGTATTTCCGAGCAAGTGTTATGTGTCTTTGCCGCACCAGTGGAGAAGCAGAATAATGTTCACTTGTGCAAATACGGTGTGTGGGCGCCGGTCTTCCTCACCACGAACACGCACTCTTTTCATTACTGAAAAGTGTTCCTTGGAAAGTACCAACTGCGTTTTTGCTTCCCTCGCCGTAGTCGAATAAATATTCAAAATTTATGTGGCAAATTATTCGAGTAACGTTCGCAGTGTTGCTTTTGCCGACTTGTACTTCCGAAGCGGGTGGCGCTGTACCAAAATCGCAGCATGTGAACGTAGGCGGTTGCTTTTCCCTGCATGTGTTTGCTACGAATACTGCCGGCACTGCAGTGCGCCCAGAGGGTCATCAAACATCAGCCTAAGGCAGAGAGGACTTGCATATACGCCACGCCGGAAGTAGAGGCGCAGCAAGCAGGTTTTTGAAATCCCGACCTGAAAACTTACCCTTACTACTGCCAATAATGCATGGACCGACACTTTATTGTAGCTACGTGCATTTATGAGCCAGCTGCACATAATGTTGAAAACTCGCAATGTGCTAACTTGACCTCAAAGCGGAACTGCGCTGGGACGTGTATTTTGAAAACAAGGACTGCGCATTTAAGGATTTTTTAAACTTTTTTACGCTAATTTTTGTGGACGAGAGCATTGCGAGGTATGGAATCCAGTACCTAGTCGTTAGTTAAATCGACGACCCGAAGTCGTTTTGTCTTGTTCGTCTGCTGTACAAAGCAAGAGTACAGGCCAGCGACATCCGAGTACACTACGCCACATTGGCGAGTTCTCTGATTACCAAATGTCGCAGTAGTTTTTCGCAACAGTATTAATTCCTGTCCGGTCATACGTCAGGGTCGAGGATACCATTTCGAGTCCGAGGACTGGCCCAAGTTCTTGTCGTTTCCAACCCGAAAGTCGGTCCAGTATAAATGAAGAGCATCTGGAACTGTGTACTTAACTGTTACAACAGACAGATGATTTTTCCCTTAAAGTTAACGGGTACGGTCGCTATGACAGTGCCTAGCTGCGAGCATAGCGGCGTTATCATCAACCAGCTTATTCCTTTTTGAGCGAATACGCTGAGCATACAAAGACCCGACGGGTAGGTCTGCTGACTTGTAATCTTTTTAGGGAACGTGGGTTTGGTCGCAAATTCCTCTATCAGCTGCCATGGCCGTTTAATAAACGCAACAAAGTGCTATTCGACAAATTGGTCTTTCCAACTGAGCAAAACCTAGCTTCCTTTACCACATTGTCCTTAAATGACCCTTTCCACTCTTTCGTCTCTTCACTCAGTGTAGCGAAACAGTTTTTATTGTTCCCCAAGCCAAAACACATACTGGCCTAATCACAGGTCAACTTCCACGTTTGGACGGATCCATGAGGCATACAGAGACATTGTCGGCGGATCCGCCTAACTAATGTTGGTGTACCAGGAAGCCAATTTGAGGAAATTGCGTTATCAACTGCTACGGCACTTTGCTAAAGACAGTAAGCCGCAACTCAGCCAATTGGGGCTTCACACTAAATGGGTCCTCGCTTTCCTTATTGTCCCGGTGGTAAACTAACAATTCGTTCATCTTATTAAGCAGTCTTACTTTACACGGTCCTTCTGGCCGTAAATGATGTCTCGGACCGATCTTTGGTTGAAAACGATGCTACTTAGATCTAGCATCTAGAGCGTAGAGCGTAAGGGCGATGCAGGTTGAATTGTCCGTCATGCTTATAACATTTAGCTATACCAGTTCGATTTTCCGGAACCGACTATTCGAAGGCCCTTCTATTGGAAACGTTTCTTTTCGTACTGCCTTAGCTTGCGCTAAAGCTAGACGTATGTTTCTCAATGAGCCCAATTAGACATTCCAACTCCATGCGTGGAAACAGCCGAAGTAACACGGCGACCTACGGGACGGAACAGTCACGAAGGAAGAACGACACCTCAATGAGCAGGTTTTAAAAATTCTTTAGCCTATATCTAATTTTGGTAGTGTTGTTGTTAAAATGTAGGACGTATCTTCGAAAATCGAAGGAGGGTAGTTAAAAAACTGTCGCAAAATATTTGGACGACGGTAGCTCGTACGCAGTTTTGTTGAGTGCGCCTTGCTTTATCTTCGTCCCAAACTAGAAAGCGTGCCATCTCGTTGTTCTGCTTGTATTCCCCAAGCAAAAAAAAATAGCTGGTGCATTCGTTAGTCGACATATACGTTTTAGACGGGCTTCTTAGGCATACAAAAGCAGCACCGGCAGATCCTAATCCTTATATAATAAAGGGCTCGTTTTATCACGGTTCCAAAAAGCTTTCGTTATCCAGTCATGTTTGGTATATTCTCTAGGCAATCAAAAGTTATACAAAGCGGAAAATTTTAGCCCGATCGGTTGCCTAGAAAAAAACTATGGCTGATCAGATTTCGAAATCAGTGCTGCTGACATACGAGAGCGAACGCTTTGCACGCATGCGCATAGCTGATAAGAAAGAGATGTTTCGTAAAACCGCAAGCCAACATGGTATCCGGGCATGGAAACGTCCATTTTTCAAAGCTGGGGTTCTGATTTTGGAGGCTGTTGTAGGGGTCCTGGTTACAGCAACAGCGAGCCGCTATACCATGCGTCCAATAGCCTTTAAAAAGGGAAGGGGGATGTAAGCTCGGCTCGCCTCGGCGTGCTGCACGCCGGAAGCCAAGCTGGAGCTGTTGCGCCGTATTCGGTTCCATCTCTCGGCGTATTTGATTTCGTCATCCTGTGTGGTTGGCTTGGTCACATGCGCTTCTTTTTTGGTCAGCTGTTTGCATTAGCCTGGCGTTTTTGCTTGATGTGCTTCGCTAGCTTTATTGTGCTTACGGTGACGAATTTTTAGCTGACAAGCGACCAATCTACGTTTTTTTACTCAAAATGTTTCTTACCACGTTAGCCACTACAGGTTTTTAAATTACCCGTAGGATGCTGATGCTTTCAACCGCGATAATTACCATATGAATATGCCACTTTTTCTTTCCGTTGCCACCCGTTCCGTGTGATGGTATTCTTGATTCTTCTTCTTTTTCCTTCGGAAGTGCGAGCAGAAGTTTGGGTCACTGCGCCGGCCGGGTGAGAGACGAAGATTCCGTTTGCGTAACAGGGATGGATTCTGAATTCTGATTTTGAATTCTGAAGATTCTGACGTTTTTGGAAATTCTGAATTCTGAATCCTGGTTCTGAAAAAACGGCCAAAACGTCAGAACAAGCACTAGGTAAAATGACATTTTGGGTGACCCTTTGCACTTGCTAAAATGGCCCGCCGCTAGACGCCGCCGGGCGAAATTTACACTTATTTGTAGCAAATCTTGCCCAAATTTCGCTGGTATCGTCTGCAGCGGGCCATAATCCAGAGAATGTCTTGTTATATCTTTGTCTATGAAACTCGTTTTCACAAGCCAAGCCCTGTGTTTCTACATTAGCACATTTTCGAATATTTGGAGCCGCCCAGGAAAGACGGTAATCATTACAAGGCCCTTTTGTTACCCCGCCTCCTCCCCCAAACATGGTCAGACTATGTTTGCGACTGAGTTCGAAATAGCCCGCCGCCGCCGCAGGCGACACCAGCAAAATTTTACGTGCAAATTTTAGTAAAATTTCAAAATGTAGCCAAAATTCGCCCTGGAGGCGCCTAGCGGCGGGCCGATTTTACCTAGTGATGATTACGCAATCTCGATTACGAGCCTTAGCTCGACCAACTCTGTGCGGAGACCTCGGGATCCTGCCTCGGCAGCCCTCCCCCTGGTGTCCGCATGGGCCTTTTCCCAGGCCCGGTCACTTACCCATTTTACCTTCTATCGGGGACACCGCTGCAGCGCACGGCGAGTTTTGCGGCCCCGGGCCTCAACCCCGGCCCTCGGTCCCCCTAGGGTCGGCTCCCGGGCTTGCCCGGTGCCGGATCTTGGCCCCAAGCCCACAGCCCGGTGTCCCTGCACATGGCTGAGCTCGACCCAACCCCTCACCCCCCACCATATAACCAAATGTTATAGGATGCCCGTCCTTACACACCAGCTGTCTCTGGGCGCTCCCTTTATGACAAAGTACCAAATTCTGATTCTTAATTCTGAAAATTCTGACGTTTTTGGCCATTCTCAATTCTGAAATTGAAAATCCAATCAGAATCCATCCCTGTTGCGTACCAAAGTCAGCCGCCCCTATTCAAATCGACGGGCTAAGTTTGATAATGGAGAACTGTGCCTGGGGGGGAATAAAAAAACGCTAAGGCTTACTATGTTCCCGGATGGAGCCCTTATGGTGCCGCTTGTTGAACGCTTCACGTTCTTGACGCCCTCGTAACCGCACGACGCACAAAACATTGCCGAGAAGTGCAGCGAACATAAAAAATCGAAACGAAGCCTTTTTCCGCGTCGTGAAAGCTTTTTCCGCGCTTTTTTTCCGTCTAACAGTTCACCGTGTGAAAGTTGCACCGGATAACGATCCACATCTTAACTGTCCTATTAAAATGACGGGGAAGTAGAAGTCGAGCCGACAGGTTTTTTTAAATGATTTGTTCAGTGTTCAAAGTATTTTAACGTTGTTTACTCATAAATGCTATACGTTATTGCTCTTAGGGAATAGCATTTTCGGTCGTGTTTTGAGGGTTTTCTCCCTGTATCTGCGAAGCAGTCGGCGAAGTTATCGGCATCACCTTGCTAGCCAACAAGCGACGGGCGTGAGCCACTGCTTTTGCAATAATTTGACGCTGTTGGGACCCCTGGAACTTTGTGTGGCATCCGCGTAAAATGCTCGAAATCCCAACTCTTCTTTCTCTACGACAATTTTCGTTTTAGCTAGCTCGAGTTCGAAAGTGGCGAGGAGCAGCGCATAATTATTCTCCATGCCAGGTTTTTACTGCCAAAACGTTATTTGTTAGTTTGCATTACTTTGTTAGCTCGGTGCATAATTATTATTGAAATGTTAGCTTCAATTACCCTGACTATTGGCTATTAACCTTACAAGAACGGACGCTACCAGCAAGGCTCGCTATGGCTGCAAAAACGTTCCCCGTGCGTGCGCGGTACGGTTTCAGTCCCTGGTTTAGAGTTCATGAATTTTTTTAACAGTCCCGATACGCTGCTCCCTGTGATAAATTCTGACGGATCATTTAAAATAGAAACTTCCATTGGCTCGAACCCCATTTCCTTCATTCATAACTCTAATTTTTGACGTTGTTCCGAACGATTTTCAAGTAGCGACTTCACGATGTACCGTGAGTTTTGCAATTTTCACGTGCCAAAAGCGCTCAAGATGCTTGACCGCAAAGCTAGGTCAACCATTTAACATCCTTTACGCTACAGTTCGGAACCCGTACCGTTGTACGGGCCGTAGCCGTACCCGTACCCGTAGAATACAGGTACGGGGTACGGCACGGGGGGGGGTCACTACGGGTACGGGGGACGGCAAGGGGGGGGGGGTCACTACGGGTACGGGGTACGGCACGG
>JNEY01000372.1:29126-47872 GCA_020875895.1 Aphelenchus avenae
AAAAGGAGGAAGGTGATAAAGCACCTCCTACGGGCCCTGCAAACGTCTTGGGCGAATTCCACCGCCCAAAAATGGTACCAGCCGGCACGGCCACGCCCGAGTACGTGCCGCGCCGGCAGAAACTACACCCAGGCCGCCCCTATATAAGGCCTGCGGACTTCTTCATCAACATTCACGGCCTGCACCGATACCACCGGTGCCTTCGACGACTTCAGAGCTATCTCGACCAGCCGACCCTACCTTGGGCGGCCCTCAACGATCCCCTCGGGTCCGGAACAGCCTCTGGCTTACCTGCCAGCGGCTCCCTTGCCTCGGCTTGAAGCCAGGTAAGGCTGTCACTTGCCTTCTTTTCCATTTCCTCCCATTTATTTGGTTTGTTCGGTATAATAAACTCTCTTTTATTACCTCTTGTGTCCCCTTTGAGGTTGAGGCTTTGTGTGAGGTTTTCCGTTCGCCGTCCCTACAGATCTTTCTTTCTGTGACGGTTCCCAGGACGGCACTTGTTTCCTCGCATTGCTTTGGGAATCTGCCACGGAGCCAACGTTCATCACAGAGAGTGATTGGAAGCTTGTCGGTCAGCCGGAGCTAGGACCAGTAAGCGGTGAATTAACCGCGTATCAGGGACACTTTATCGAAGCATTGGGACAGTGTACTGTAACTGCCCGGCTAGATAAAATTGAAGTAGAGACGAAGTCTGCGTCGTGCCCAATGGAGTGGCACTCTGTGAACGTGGCTTAATAGCCGCGTTAGATATCAATTTAAATAAATACTTCGCTAAGTAGGTCCACCAAGCTAAGGGTCGAACCGTGACTCTAGACCAGATCCGGAAGAATACCAGGAAGTGTTCAGTGATGACGCGAGCCGCGTTAAGAAGTGCGCAACACGCGTACTGAACCCCGGTACTAAACCAAAGTACCTAAAATATCGCAAGGTACCTTATGCTCTGAGACAGGATAGAACATGAACTGAGTCGCCTAGTGGACGATAAAGTCCTATGCCCAGTGGATAAGAGCGACTGGGCCACACCAATAGTGGTGGTACCAAAAATGTGCGGAGACTTCAAGATCGCAGTGAATCCTTGCTTGGACCTGACAGAATATCCTATGCCAAAACCGGAACATCTATTCCGTGAAATAAAAGGAGGCAAGAAATTCACGAAACTAGACTTGAAGCATGCCTATAATCAAATCACAATGGATGAAGAATCCCAGAAAATCTGCGTCATAACTACGTATAAGGGGCTGCTACAACCGCCTTCCGTTCGGAGTCTCAGAAGCTCCAAAACTGTTCCAAAAACTAATGGAAAAGGTCCGGTCCTACATGGGATAGGCGGAGTCATAATATATCTCGACGACGTTACAGTCACGGGATCTGCGGATCAAGAGCACTTACACAGACACAAGCTAGTCATGAAGCGACTCGGAGTGTATGCCTACTACTGAAGAAGGAAAAAACGTGATTCCTTAAGGATGAAGTAATAGCTCTAGGTCGAATCGTCGACGCTAACGGTGTTAGACCAAACCCTAAGAAAGTAGAGGCCATAGTGAAAATGCCTAGCCCACGGGACTTGAAGGAACTAGAATCGTTCTTGGGAACGGTGAACTACTATTCTCGCTATGTGCCGAACCTGGTAGATAAGCCTGCGTAGCTCAACAAACTGAAGCAGAAAGATACCGAATGGAAATGGGGCAGTACTGAGAAATCCGCCACGGAAGCCATCAAGAAAGAGCTTAGTAACCTCAAAATATTGGCACAATTTGACGCAAATAAAGAGGTAGTGCTAGCTGCAGACGCATCCGACTACGGACTAGGTGCAGTAATATTCCACAGATACAAAGATAAGACTGAAAAAGTCATCGCGTATGCTTCGCGTACCCTTACGGCAGCTGTAAAGAAGCATGTGGAATAGTTTAGGGTGTTAAGAAATTCAACGAATACCTCTACGGTAGGAAGTTTGTCCTGCAAGCGGACTATCAGCCTTTAGTGCGCCTACATGATTGAAGCCTAAGCTTCCAGTCATTGCCGCAAATAGACTGGATCGCTGGGCACTGAAGCTCATCATGTATTCGATTGATATCGCATATGTCTCAACTCATGGTTTTGGAAACGCTGACGGACTGTCACGTTTGCCAAGCACTGCAGAGAAACCTAGCAATGCCCAGCTGAAAGAGGACCTAGGAGTGGACCGAATACAAGACGGTATTCTGTGGCAGTTACCTATCACTTACGAGTTAGTGAGATTTGAGACAGCAAGACATAAATCTCTACGAGAAGACGAGGAAATGAAGTGTGCAAACAAAAAAAACGGATAACATGAAAACTTCCTTATTGCCGTACTATAGAACCGTTGATAAGCTACACATTCATCGTGGGGTTCTACTGAAGAACCACAAGGTAGTTAATCCAGAGCGCTTGCGTGAAAAAGTACTCGCAAACCGACATAGCACTCATATTGGGATTACACGTATGCAGCAAATAGCTCGAAACTACGTATGGTGGCCTAGCATGGACCAGGACATAGAAGCTGTTGCATCACGCTGCGAGAAGGCTGTCAACAGGCACCGAACAGGCCTAAGGCACCATAGCACTTATGGGAAAAACCTGAACGAGTATGGCAAAGAATCCATAATGACTATGCCGGACCCGAAAATGGCAGATATTGGTTAGTCATTTTCAATTTAAAAGTAAATGGCCCGTCGAAACGTTTAAGCAGTTTCTGAAGAAACTGGAAGGCACGAAATATCTAGGCTTTCGAGTAGCCGAATTTTTGCTTACATATGGAAGCGCCCCACATCCTGCTACTGTCTTACCTCCAGCTGAAATGAGACGGCAACTGCGTACGAAGATGGATATGCTAAAAAATATTGCGAAGAACTAACGCCCTTGAGTGTACTCCGTATGAAAAAAGAACGGAGCACAACTTCAACAAAAAAATTCGTTTTCGAGAATTCGAGCCCGGAAACGAGGTTTTGGATTCGAGAATACTTGTCTAAGAAACACAACTGGCGCAAGGCCATTGTTATTGAGCAAATAGGCTAAAACTACTACCTAGTGGAATGTAATGGTAGAAAGATTAAGCAGAGTGCTGATCAGATGAAGCGTCGTAAACCGCCAATCAAGTGTAAACAGTTTGAAACTACAGAAGAACATAAGCTTGATTTTAACGAACGCTTCAACTGGTGGCCAAAGAGCACCGTTACTATTAGTAGCTTTGCACTGGTTTGGGCGCACATGCCTAATCTAAATGAAGAAAACACTTTAAACAGTACCCTGAAATTACTGATGAAGAATTACTTCTTAGTTCAGATGCCGACGAAATAGTTAGCTTTGACGGTTTTGAAGAACCATCTTTTGAGGCCAACTCATCAGAAAGTAATAGCAGGTCAAGCTCTGAATCCGATGACAATGACTCGGATAATGACCGTGAAATACTCGCAAATCAACCCATAGAACATGCATAAAATGATGGAAAGGGGTTGGATGTCACCAAAGAAGGTGACGGAAAAGATCCAGAAGAAATGGGAATAGCACATAGTAGACCTAGGCGTAAGGCTGCTGAAAGCCCAAGAATTCCCTACGCTGAATGCGGAGATAACACTGAAGACGAAACCACAACGTATGTCCTTTCTGAAGGACCTAGTCGTAATTCATTCAACAGGACAGAATTCAGGAAAGACTTGTGCTATGCGAATTCGAACAACCGAATTTCTATAAAAGAGGGAGAAAATTTGGAGCAGGCAGTATTCCTCTTTCATTCTCCAACCGCCTTATACTGCTCTTTTAAGATGATCGACGTCCTCAAGCAGCTCCGTCAGCTCTTGGAGAAGCGCGACCGTCCCGCTCTCGCTCACCGCAGCGCCGTCGCTCGTCGGAGCCAAGCCGCAACCGCTACGAAAGCAAGCCGCGCAACGAAAGCCGTGCCAAGGAGTGATCCAGCCTAGAAGAACGTGAATGCCAGCAGCGCGACGAAATCGCCAAGGAGCGGCAGACCCAGACCGCCACCGTCGCGGCACAGCACGTGGCCGAGAAGACCCTCTAGAAGTTCAACAACATTGCCGAGACCATCAACGACGACGTCAAGACGGTCAACGACAACATCCTCCCTCAACGAGCGCCTGGTGGAACTGGAAGTCCAGATCAAGATCCTGCGCCGCGACCGCAAACTGAAGCTCAAGTTCAACCCGCGTAACTCTCACTAAAAGAGGGAGAAGTGTCGTATGCTAATTTACTATCTATATATGTAATGCATTTGGTAGTGATTCCACAGACGTGTATAGTATGCCTGCAGCCAATAAACTCCTCCTACCTTCCCTTGCCTTTTGGGTGACTGCCTTGCCTTGTTAAATACGACAACCCCTGTTAACCGAGGGTTTTAAATAAAACACACAAAACTCGCGAGGAGTGGAGCAGAGTAAATAAACCGAATCGAAAGCTCTTTCATGTGAATGAGCTGATAGTTTCAGCGGTTAACAAAAAATATTTTTAATTTCCCGATTCGAATGATGAGAGTTCGTTGGCGTTGACAGCTTTTTTTAATCATTTGTTCAGCGTTATAGTATGTTGATGTTGTATACAGTTGAACGTACGCTAATGCATTTAGACAATCACATTTCTCATCGAGTTTTAGACTTTTTCTCCATATCTGCGACGCAGCGGACAAGCGGTCAGCAGTAGAAATCTACATTGACCACCCGTACCGTAGCCGTAGCCGTATTGACCCCTCCCGTACCGTAGCCGTACCCGTATTGACCCTGCCGGTACCGTAGCCGTAGCCATGTTTTACTACTTCTACGGCCCGTAAAAACGCTGAAATTGCAGCTGTACCGTAAAGCCGTACTGGCCGAACGCCGCCTATCGTAGCCGTGCTCGGACTTTAAGGCTACGGCTACGAGTACGGCCAAGCGCAACAGGCGCGAGCGCCTGCACTACATTGACTTATTATTATAACGTTGACTATGCTAATCACATGAAAGGCTTGAGGATCGTTACGAAAATATTCAAAACTTCAATGTTTTGCCTCTTCTTCTGCAGATGCTCATTCTTCATACTTCGCTTTTTACAGCTCCATGCAATAGCAAGTAAGTGGTAGTGCACGCGCGCAAAAGCTTATTGTTTGCGCCAGGTTTTTTTTAATGCGTGACTATGATGCGCCAGTTTTCGTTCTCTGATGCTCTTGCATAAGTATTACTGAAATTTTGGCCGACAAGCGGATAATTTTCCCAACAGTTGGAGACTAGCTATAGGTTCCATTTTTGGTGGCTCGCCAACTGGATATTACTGCGGATTATCTGCGTTTCGACTTAGTCGCTAGCTGATATGCTTTCAGCTTTTCTGCAATTTAATCCTTATTCGAATCGGTATTAATTTCGAAACCAAAAACACCGATATTCTATGCCGCTTCTGGTTTCGAGTCTTCGCTTCATGTGAACGTAAGCATGTCTCTGAGCGACGCTCTACTTAATATGTTGTGGGATACGGCTACACTTGAACGGTTAAGCCAGGTGCATCAATCGTCAAATCGGCTATTTGTTCCAAAGGTCTTATTTTGAGGACTCTCAAAGTGTACGATCAAATTCTCACATTGTGTCTACGAAGTATCTTGCTGCTGAGCGTTCCATTGGCTCTTTAGCCTTGCGTGCTCCACTATCCTTCCAAACCTTTATGTCGTCAGCTAGCTTGCGCTAACTGCCTTCCCACTTTCACGATCTAGCTGAGACCGTCTCCGCCGAAAATAAGGCTGTAACTGAGTAATTAGAGTTTCACTGGTGTCAAGCTAAGCTGTGATAAATTAGTATTAAGCTGCGCATGTGACGAGCTGAGCTACGAATGCGAATGCGTTTACTATAGCCGGGTGCATCCATCGATGAAGTGGTTGCTGGCGGGAGTGCGTCAGAAAGTACGGAGCACTGCCCATTGGCTTGCGCGGCATGATGGCGGCCAAGCGGGCCGCTTGCTAGGCCCCAGTCGGGCGGGAGGGAGCGGGCAATTTGTGGAAGAAGCCCGCACGTGTTTCACTGCCCGCTTGAGTTTGCTTGTGTGAGTGGCGGGCGGCGGCCATTAGTGCGTCGGAACGCAGCACTCGGGCGGTGCTGCGTTTCGAAGCGAAGGCCGGCAGCCGCTCGCGTCGCGTCACCGCACGCACATGTGGTGCGCCATTGTTAGACCCAGCCATCGGGCAAAATCGAGACCCGACGGCGCGATGGATCAAGAGATAGCCCACTAAATTTCGCCGGTTAGCAGTATTATCGCTTAGCCAAACTTACAATAAATCGTTCCGACCGGGATGCCCTCCTCAATGTGGAACCCGGAGTACTCGACGGCGACTGAGTGGGTGCGTATGAAGGAAGCGTTATTATTGCGGAACAGCTCGCCCGCCTCTGCCCTGGTGCCTGAAGCGTGGGTCGTCCTCTTGCGTGAGTTGCTAAATCAGAGATTATTCCTTGTGTTAGGGACAATGTTACCAAGCACATGAAAGAATCACAGACTTTCCAGAGCCGCTATGCCGTCAGCTTTAGCG
This sequence comes from Aphelenchus avenae, assembly GCA_020875895.1. NCBI lineage: Eukaryota > Metazoa > Nematoda > Chromadorea > Rhabditida > Aphelenchidae > Aphelenchus > Aphelenchus avenae. The sequence goes on from JNEY01000372.1 coordinate 35,644, forward strand.
GTAGTTTGCGAGCCATTTTCTCGAAGGAAAGAATTTGTACAGCAAAATATACGCAAACGCGAGCACCTAAGGCATAGACGCAGTCAGGAAACGCAGATAAAGTGGGTCAGGTTTACCCGTGAGTTTTATGGGAACTCCGAAATTCTTGAAAAATTTTCCAGCCTTGTGCCATTTCAACTTGTGCGAACTTTCCTGGCTACCCGTTGCTCTGCGGGTGTAGAAGAAAGAAGCAAAAAGGGATGAGCGCGAAAAGGCACCCAGACGGCTAGCGACCCCGCAGCTCTTCCCTTACCTTGTTATGCATATGGCTACAACATTCATTAGTCGGCTTCCTGCGGTTTCAAAGTGCACGCGAAGTTTGCATGACTCTTGTTTGTATCTTGTTGGCTGGCGTGCAGAGAGATGTTTGTTGGTTGTATGATGTTCACTCCCTGTCGGTGCACCAGGGGTGAAGGAGTCTTGGAGGGCAGGCATTGGTGGTAAACGTAGGACAAATCGAACGCGTCCGACTTTTCGCCACATTTCCACATGTGTGCTGCAGGAGAGTTCAAGGTCTTACGGATGTTTCCCTGCTTGAGAAGCTCGGAAGCAGTTGCGCTGCGTTCTCGTCACCAGCGTCCTCTGCGTCACCGTCGAAGAGAGCAGAGTCCTAAAGGGTCAAATTGACGCTGTCCAGAAATACTTGATGGAACGTGCATCTTGCTTGTTGCGTAGGTCCAGCGGAAGGACCTTCACTCGATACTGGTCATGCTTGTGGCGACTCTTGGATAGCTTGAATGCTTCACCGGGGATCATGAGCACGATCCGGTGTGGTCGTCGTCGAGCAGCCAGCCGCCGCTGAGCATTTCACGACCATGTAAAGTTCTCGCGTAAACGTCTGTAGAATAGATTACCTAGTCTACCGACCGTTAACGGAAGGAGGATAAACACATTTGCAGGAAAAGGAAGTGTTTCAGGAGAATGCGTCAGCCGGACTGGATGTAACGGCTTTTGTGAGAAGCAATTGGGACCAAAACTTCGCGCTGACCCAGGACGTGCACACTATGGGGGCCACGCGGACGTCCCTAGCGATCAGAGAAATAACGAACAAGTTCGTAAGTTACCGCTATGGCACGACCATCACGTCACATAAACACACCAGTGATGCCTACAACTTAATACATTGTAAATTCAGCTAACGTTGTCTGGGGCACAACACGACATTACAGTAACAGTTTCACTTCCCGTGACCCTGCCACAACCACACCCGCGCCTTCAGCCATCGGCTAGAGTTGAGGTTGGATCGCTCTTCCTCCTCACGTGGGACGTCAACTCCTCGGCTCCGGTCTCCACTACACTAAGCAAGATACTTACATGGCCGGTGGATGGCGGCTGATCGTGAAGTTTATACGAAAGGCTAAGGACTTATGGCTAAATCCTCGTATACCTAACTTAACAAGCACCTGCGCAATCATTGGAGGCTGCAGTCAACTCCTTGTGTACGCTGCAGATCTGCACGTGCGCATGTACATTGCCATTCATGTCTCTCACAAGCTTTATGGATGAGATACTGAAAGTTGTGCCTAGCATGAAAGTCAAGTATGTATCAACCGACAGGATTATCGTCGTGCCGGAAGCCGAGTCCGATGCACTATCCTTCCCCCCACGTCGTGCGCAGACAGCAATCGTCCAGCTTCAGTCCGTAGTTTCTTAAAAAGCGTATTCTCTCGAAATTATTCGTAGAAGCAAATCCCGTTTCGGTTATTCGTTTCATGCATACTTATTGCAAAAAGTTTGCTTAGTATGCTGCCAAGGAGGCTTAGGCTTGGCCTCTCTAACTCAAGAACTAAGAGAGGCCATCACGCGGAAAGAGAGAATCTAGACCTTTTTCGGTCTTGTCATAAGTATGCCTGACAACAGGTCTGGTCCAACATGGTCGTAGAGGATATTTCCGGCAGAAGAACGAACATTGTTCCGATTTTTCAGAAACTTGGCAAAGCGTCTGCTTCGGCTGGTGGGCAGTTAAGCAAACAATCCAAAGAATAAGAGTCGAGCTTAATTAACTGAATATGCCTTTTATTGCATTCTGGTTCACAATTAACACTAATACTTCTTTCTAGAACTAAATGCACGATCCGAAAGGGTCAACGCATGGTGTGTCCGAGCGGGCCTGCCAAGCACGAGTAGCCCCATGTCAACGGTCAAAGAGGCCCCTAGAAGGTTCTGCGAAGGAACTCCAAAGCGATGGGCCGTCTCTAACCACGGGTACGTCAACGATATTTTTCACAACCCACGCAGACTTTAGGCGCGCTTGGACTCAATGCCGAGACAAATCTACGCGTTCCAATTGTGACCCAGCCTTGGGTATCGAGCACAAGACGCAAGGAGATCTTCGTACGTGTAACGTTACTACTGCTACACTAATTCTCAGACACTGCAGTCAACCATAGCATATGCATAGGTAAGACGGCATGGGCCAGCTGCACCTGATGTTGACACATAAGCTAGAAGTTAGGATGTGCTTCGGGCAAACTTGCTACAATTAAGGTATCCAAAGTGCTCGCTCCAAGTGCTTGCACGGACAAAATAGGCATGCCTAAATGCATAGAAAATTGTAACTATAGACTTTATGGTTAACAGAAAACATCACATACCGGTTTCATGTCCTTGACGCTGCCACATTGCTGCTTTAGGACGACTCCGCCATTAAGCGGCAGAAAGGTGATCTAATGCCTGGCGCAGTTGGTTCCATCGTAACGGCACAAGTCAGCGTGGCATTGAGCTGTCAACTAGCGACATGCCAAAGCCGAAGCGTGGCATCACTCTAGCGACGCAGCGTATGCTCGAGAACTACGACTGCTGGTGACTCCGTCTGGTTCATCTTTCCCAATCCAATAATGGAAGTGGACCTGTTGTTGGATTGGTGGGAATTGAAGAAACTTTCCGAAGTCATATCCCATGACTTAGGCTAGGTTTGCTTGAATCTGCCGACCTCCAGTTGTACGTCGCTTCAACAAAGGAGGATCAGCGAGTTCCATCGTACGTCCCCAGTCCGTCTTCGGCTCGCTACGTCATTACCCACTGCTTGGACATTCGAAGCTCACCAGGACGGGTAAGGAACACCTTCGTATTCAGTCCTTGGACAGGCCTTTGCCGTCACCGCATGCAATGACCAACGATTGTGGCTCTTCTTCGGACAGAATGGGGTCAATTATCTGAAGGAAACCCGTTAGACCCAGAAGCTTATCCAGGGATTACCTCTTGCCCATGCCGCTTTATCGCGTCGTGGAAATGTCCCGGACGCCCGTTATCAGCTTGCCTGGCCGCGTCCAGTCCAGATACGCAGACCACCAGATCTGTGATTAGTCCTTCGTCGCGGAAAGCTTGGAGCTCTTTCATAAATCGTAATGAGGGTTATAATAATAAAAAAAATGCGAGCATTTGCAGTACACTGTGTCGGGTTGGCTTACCTGAACAGGTACTCGTCCGAAGAAGAGCCGCAATCGTTGGTCATTGCATGCGGTGACGGCAAATGCCTGCCCAAAGACGTATGGCACGCTTCAGCGATCGTTTCCAACGTCATCTTAACTACACGCCGGTGGAAGCGATTCAGCTATTGACAAAGCTGCGCAAAGAGGAGCGGTTCATTGAGGACGTCTGATCGTAGCCGCCCAGCAGTGTTGTATGCCTTGAACGGTCGAGAGATCCGTGCTCATTTTATTGGATTTGAATCCGGATTGGATCCCGGGTACCCTCGTACCTGGCGGCAATGGTCTGTGGTCGCCAATGGTTCGCAAAAAATTTTTTGCCGCAAATTTAAATTTCACAAATCTTCGAAAACGAGAAGGATTAGTAAAAAATTCTTGCTTGCAAGTCTGTGCAACTGCTTTACGTCGCGCCATCTTTTGCTTGATGATAAGGGCGACATAGGGGTACAACTTTTATGTTGGGTATAAGACCCTTGAGTGACGTGAAAAGTAATTAGCTCGGTATATTTCCAAAAACGGTGGAAAATAGTGATTTTAGTGTAAATATTGGTAGGAGAGACGGAAACATGTCTTTGTAGAATTTCGGTTTGTCCTAGCAACTTGCACCCAACAAAAAAGTTGTATCCCAAGGTCTACTCTATTGATAGCGCAAATGAGGCGTTACGTTCATCACTGACATGGGTTGGGCATCGAAAAGTTTCGGTTCAGCCTTGGCATTTTCGAAGATTCCAGAAATTTTATTTTGCTGCAAAAAAATTTTGTTCGCATGCATACTGTATTTATGCATTGCACTAACTTGTACGACGTTGTTGTACATAAGAAAACTCTAAATACGGAAGAAAGCAGTTCCCGCTGACACCAAAAGCCAAAAACCAAAATCTGGACCAATGCGATAAACTTTTGTCCGGTATTGTACGTGTTAGCAACCAGGACGATACGCAAAGCGTACGTGTTTGTTGTTGGGGAAGTCGCAGAGCTCGCGATTTACGGTAGTCCCAGGCAGCGTTTTGAAGTCGTCGTTGACGACGAGGTAGCCGTACTCTTCATGGTTACTGGCGAACTTGAAGTGCCCCTAAAGGAACATTTCACTATTTTGGGAATCCAGGTCTCCTTTCCTACCTTTTCGCGACAGAACTGCACAACGTTCAGGTCCGCATCAACAAGGAGATTGTGCGATAATGCGCCGGACAGCTTGCCGACCTTGTTATTCGCCACTAGCATGACCGACGCTACGAACGGCACATTCCACACGCCCTTTAGCTTGTGCTCCGCAATATCCTGGTAGCCGTCGGAGCGAGAAACATGTGTAACGATTCCACAATTTGCGTTTTGTAGGTCGCACTCTTCGTACGAGCATCCGGAGCGCATTCGTAGCGTTGAAGTGGACGCCAGGGTCAAGCGAGAAGTAAAAGTCGTTCGCTTTTTTCGTGGCCCACTTCCTAAATATGACGTTTTCATTGAGTGCCGTTAGACTCTGTACGCACAGTGCTTTATCGCGTCCCGTGTACTCATCCGTCGCCTTGTCACTGTTCACCGTCGTCACAGAAGCGTACGATTGCGGCTTTCTGGACGAAGTGCACAACCTAAAATAAAACATGGTACTGAGAATCCATGAATATGCAGAGTAGGAGCAACATACGCGGAAAACGAAGTAAAATAGCAGTCGCTGTTAGCGAAATTAGGTTTATGTCGGATGAGCTGAGTGTCGCGCCTGCAAAAAAAATGAAAAGGTCATCTGCAGTTCTGATTGGAAGCGTCTCGAAGTCAGTCTTCGCCGCTGTACGCCATCAATATTTGTCTGCCTACCGGTCGGTCAAGACAAAACAGACGGAAAACAAACTGCCTAGCGCTAGCAGTTCGAAACGCGGCATAGGTAACTGGTGGGAGCCAAGACCAGCGCCGTGCTTTGGAGTGCCTAGTAAAACTACACTCGCGCTTGGTATAGCTCATGATCCGAAAGTGGAAATTAACCGGCGTACAAGGTGCCATCCGCAGCAATTTTAGTGCAACTTACTCATCAGGAAAGCGACGCCCATAGGTCGTCTGTCGGCCAGCGGAATACAGCAGCAGCTGCTAGCGGTCCACCCGGCCGCTTGACGTCTCGGCTTGCAGCGACCTTATGGATCTTCGCGGAGGTTTCTTGCCGTTGTGACCGTGGTTGCGAATGTGCGTAGAACACAGAACGGAGCAGCGCATCGATGAGCAAAAGGATACCTTTCCTTATCTGCCGCGCATGCCGTTTTGCATAATCGTGGTCAGCCACATGCTAATGAAGGCGTACAACATGTAACCTGTCCAAGCAGGCAGCAGAATAGCCACGGGTCTTTTGTTAAGGACTGTACTAAGTGTACAATAAAGTTCTCATTGTGTCAACGTATCTTGCTGTTGAGCGTCCCATTGGCTCTTTATCCTTGCGTGCTCCACGATCCTTCAAAATTTTATGTCGTCAGTCAACTTGCGCTAACTGCCCTCTCATTTCCACGATTTAGCTGCCTCTGTCGTCGCTGAAATTTAAGGTTGTTAAGTGGAGTAATTTGAGTCTCTCTGTTATCAAGCTGAGCTGTGATAAATTAGTATTAAGCTGCGCATGTGACGAGCTGAGCTGCGAATGCGAATGCATCCACTATCCGGTGTAACGGGACAAACAGTAAAGCGCGCGGCCGCTGCCCCGTGTGCAGTGTATTCCTCGTGTTTCGCTGCCCGCTTGATTTTGCTTGTGTGAGTGGCGGGCGGCGGCCAATAGTGAATCGAAACGCAGCACTCAGGGTGGTGCTGCGTTTCGAAGCGAAAGCCGGCAGCCGCCCGCGTCGCATCACCGCACACACATGTGGTGCGCTATTTTGGGAGCCGGCCGTCGGGCGAAATCGGGCCCCGGCGGCGCGATCGAGGCAGATTTTGCAATGAAATTCCGCTGGTGGAGTGGAACTCGTTGCGCCGCACGCGTCGCGGTTTGCGTATACGGTAGTCCGGCAGCGGAGCTTGGGCACGGATGAGGCAAGTCATCCATACCCTGGCCAACCAAGTGAGTGGTGGGCTTTCTGCTAGTGTGAATTAAAGAGAAATTTTTAATTCTTGTGACGCGTTCATATAAAGGCCGCGGCTCAGGTTAAATCTTACACGATTTAAGTGTTACTAAGAAGCGAATTTTTAGAAGCCTTTAAGTGAATTAACTTGCAGCCGCCTTGCAGGTTTAAGGTTGACTTCTTGTTGAAAAACTTTGCTGAAGGTTTTCTTTAGATATACTGGTTTCTTTTGGTTTATAAAAGACTTTTATCTGGGTAAGAGGTGTTTTTATAGATTGTTTATAGGTCCTATTAAGAGTTATTATAAGGTGGCTTATAAGTGTTTCTGCGCGTGGAACGTTTTTCTATAAAGTTTGCCTTTGAAAGTTGGGTTCAGTACCCGGCCCATGAAAAAGCACACTCTTGAGCTTGTGTGGTCGGTCAGCGGCCAGTTGCACACGGCTCATTCCGTTCTTTTGTCGCGGCCGATTCCGCTAATGTCACCATCTAACCCATGTGGATCTACTGCGGCTAAAATATTAAAAAAATCGACCATTCTCTATGGTAGCGCGCATGGCGCATACTGGTAGCGCGTACCTACGACCTCAGTCTAGGTAGTTTTGTTTCTTTTTTGTGTTTTCGTGTATTCTGCTTTGTGATTTAGAAATGCCATTTGACACCTCTAACTTGTTTGGCTCAGATTCCTAAACACAACACCGAGGCAACCCTAAAGAGGGTGGGTTTGTGCACTGGCTCCACCGCATGGTGGGAATGGAGGCGGGTATGACGGAGCCGCTGTGGCAAATAAGGGAGAATTTGGGGGCTTCGCAACCCAAAGCAAGATCCAGGAGGAGGTGATAAAGGCCTTGGAAAGCCAATTAAGGGTAGAGCTAGAATGAGGTCTTAACGGCACCGCGGCGGGGCGCGGCCCTGGATCAGGTACCACTTCGGTACCTGGAGTTGGATAAGGCCACCGTCGACAAAGTGCGCCACATTGGGGGGTATAGGAATGGGGGCACCATACGTTGGTACCCGTTTCGCCAACAACAAGGGGTCGTGGGGGAGGGGATTCAACGAGGGGCACCCAGCACTGACGAGTCCACGCTGGACGAAGGGTACTGATTGGCGCTACCGTGGAACATCATTGGTGGTACAACCGGGGCAGCCGCCATCCCGAAACCCCCGCGGGGAGGCTATCATCCTAGGGGCCTAAATGAGGCCAACAAGGGCGACGCTGGAAACCGTATGCCGGGAATTATGGGTGATTATATATATTATGAGGAAGTTCGAGACCTGCTCGAGGACCATCCACACACCCATACATCGACTGGGGACTACGAGATTAAGTACTTGGTATTTTCCTTGGAGGGGCGCCCGCGGGATTCGAAGACACTGCAGCTCTGAGCGAGTTATCTTTGACAAAGGCAGCCGGCAGCCGCTCAGCGGTTCTCCGACAACACGGAGCTCCACGACCTGATCGACGCAAGTGCCATTTTGGATCTCACAGTGAAAATGCTAGAAACTAGGAAAGCTATAGGCTCGCGATTAACTGAAGCAACAGAGAGGCAAACTAGCAAAAAGCAGAGTGTAAGACTCAGCAGCGCGATGAGGTTTCACAGAGATTCGACATGCTACTTGGGTTACACTTAGAAACACAAACACAAATAAGTCGGCGGCAGTCAAGCCGCCAGCTTAAAGGCAAACCAAGCCAGAGACCGCCTAGACAAATTCGCCGTACACGAGTTATCGGGCTGAGGCTAGGGCCGAGCACATTTTTTACCCACTTTTTTTCGAATTTTTCGGATGCCTCTTTTACACATAGATTGGTCCTTTTTCCGAATTCGAATGCTTCCGGTCGGACTAAAAACTGCGCTTTTGAATGCTAGGTGTCGTGAAGTTTGGTCAAATGCTTTATGACATAGCAAAGCCATTTGTGAGAATTACGCCGACAGATTAGTTCGTAGTACGTTGTACAATTTGCTGAGCAATGTTTCCCGGCAAGCAGCGTGGCAAACGCATTCGACCACGGAGTAATGATAGCGCAGCGATAAACGCAGTCTAAACGAGAACGCGCTGTGCTCGGAAGCAGAAAGAGGTTCATTTACGCATAAATGCAGTGTGGGCGCAGGATTTTAGCCGATTTCATTACTTTTCATTTCGCTTTTATTTCGAAATGAAAGCGACGCTTTCATTTCATTACTTTAAGGTGTTCCCTGGATATTACTAATGCTTTGTAATTCCGTCTCCGTGGCCATCAGGTAATGAACTCCATGTGCGACTAGCGCTGGCAAAGTCGCTATAGCTGACGAGTATTTATATTAGCATGCGTAGCAACTGCATGTGGACGTTTGCATTTCCTTACCTCTCGTTGTTGCCGGCGCTACCACGCGCTCTTTGCGGCTAGATTTACGCATGTCAAGCGGCTACACGCCAAGATGGATTGCATTTACGCAAACAGGCATACACGTCTCTCAGAAAGTACAGGTTTCTGAAATCCCAGCCTGAGGCTTTTCATGCATGGGCTGCAAACAATTGCGGATAATCTGTGTACTGTGTTGACAGCGTATGCTTGTTTTACCACTGGATTTTGGAAAAAAAACATTGCACTTCTGATCACAAAAAAGTAAAAAATAGTTTGCGAAGAAAAAAAGTTATATGTTCGCAATACGAAGAAAGTGCGCAGATTTCGCCGATTCTTATCCCGAAAAAAATTTCGAAAATTTTTCGGAGGCTCTTAGATTTTACACAATATGCGTGAAAGTTTTAGAAAAGGTCGCCAGCTACCGACTAAGGCCGACGAATACTGTCAAAAATGATGCCTATTGTATGAGACTAGACAACTTAGGCCAAAAATCGAATAAAATTTTTGCCAAAATAGCCCCAAACGGGCAAAAAAATGCTCGACTTTTGGTAAAAAAAACAGTCCAAAAATCGGCTCGGGAAACCGGCGCCGTTTTCATACCTATGCCGTGCCTGAGTTTCGTTCGAGCGAGCGGAGCGATGACCATAAAGAAGCTCATTAGGCATGCAATATTATCCGGTACGTGGCCACAAAGTACCGGGAATTGATATTTTCGAAGTGCGCGAAGAGAACAGCAAATGTTCGACGGAAATCCGGGAAGGGAATGCGATCGTACATGCATAATACAATAAATTTGAACACTATTTATGTCACGGGCAAAGTGACAAAAGGCGGCGACACTTTTTTAGCGGTCTGCACCAGCGCTTTCCGAACGGGTACCAACAATTCTGAAGACATTATGGTCTGAGCACCCCGGAACAATCATTACGCACGATAACTTCCTCCGCCTTGTGTGATTGTTGTACGCTTACATGTCTCTGCAACTGCTAATTGATCAAGTTTTTACATTCTGCCTTTGTGCAGACGCGGTTCTTGTACCGACTGGAGCCATCACATCGGCCGTTATGTAAGCGAAATCTTCCAGCTTTGCACAGGCGGATAGCCACGGAACCTTGCCGCCTTTACACAGAGTCTTTCGGCCTTGGCGAGCGCAGGTCTTAATTCATCAATGATGTGCTACGGCCCGGGTCCAAAAGAGGAAATGGACGTTAAATGGTGATATATTTTGTTTAGTGGAACCACGAGTTCCATGCTGTGAAGCACCTTACTCACTGATATCAGGTTTTGTAAGCCCGATTTTCGGCGATAGCTAAACGCGTGCGCCGACGGCGAAGCCAGTCGCAATCTCAAACGACCGTCGTTGTCGTCCGAGCCGAAAATTACCCGAACACAGCATCTCGGGCCGGCGGAAGTCATATGACAAGGGCACTGGAATGTCAAGCTCCTTCATCAGAACTTGAATTTCTGGACTTCTTCATTCTACTGCTTAAATTCCAGTGATGAAAGCAGGTTTTTTGTAAACTGTGAAACTTATGGCTTGTTTAATGATTAAACTATTGGCAGCACTGTTTCGCTGAAGTGCTATGATTTGGATCGTTTGCTCAGTCCAGAAATAGTCTAGTTGGCAGAATAAAGCGCGGTGAGTTGTTAGACGATATGAAAGTATTCCACGTGTACACGGAAATTAGGTATGCATGTCGACAAATGCGGCAGCATTTCTCATGTTTCTTGGTGTTCACGAGAACATACCAAACTCACCATCCCCCTCTGTAACAACTATGAACAGTTTGTTGACTTCCCCTCTCCATCATCTGAAGTTCACATGCTTTCTGGGCGCTCCTGAGGCTTATGGAGAAATTATGCCACCGACTCCTTTCTGTTTCTTTCCTGAATGGCTCTTTGTCTTTGTTCCGTTCTGGACACCAATGTTTCAAAGCAACGGATAAAAACGCGTGTCGAATATAAAATACCCGCAGCCAGGAGTCGGTTTTTGAGACCAGGGTGTCGTAGTTTTCCCGACAATGTTTTAGTGCATTTTACGGCAGTGCAGTGTTATGCGGCATTCGGAAAATGGATGAAAACAATAAGGCTCACGTCAGCATATGAATCGACCTAGGCGTTTACCCTAAGCAATCATGGTCTGACTAAAAAATCCCGCCGTTTGCACGGCTGCCGTTGCGCTCGTTGTTTGTTGAGTTCCCTACCTTGGTTAGCCTCACCGAGACTCGATTAAGGCATTTTCAGCTTTACTGCGCGTCGGTACGCTTGGCAAAACCGCCTAAAATTTCTGTTTGTTGTCGATGCCTGCTAAGCACAGTTTGCTTTCTTTTTTTTTGCCGTCAGTGACGCGTAGCGACGACAATCGCGCGGTCAGCGAGGGCGAGCTTTTTCGGCGTCGCGATAAACCAGAGCTACTGTCGCCGAAGGTGAATAGCGCGACGTGTAGCGAGGATGTTAATGATGCTAGTCGTGCGACTGTGACGTGATTCAAGTTCTGTGGATGTTAGTCTTGCCTCATGATACTCGTCATTACTGCATCGTTCGCATCCGTCGAGCACGAGACAAGACGACTATGCTCGGGCAAAAGAACTGCGTCTACATCAACCGCAAACCTGTCTATTGGACCCAGAGAAGTGTCAGCATAGAGCGACGTAAAACCTACTCATAGAAGTTTTACTTCTAGGTGTTCGGCCGATAAAGGTTTCAGTAACCGTTTGTTACGCAGTCCTAGAGCCATCAGTCGTGTTGATTACGACCGGCGTTATCTTCCGCAATATGAGTACGTAATGACCGAGAGAGCAAAATGCGTCCTCACCGCGTTGCGCTGAACAACGAAATTAGACGCCAGACGGTCTTCGATGAATCATAATCAGAATGGTTCTTTCAGATGTACGCGGAACACTGTTTCTCGCGCTTCCCACGACGACCAGAGACTGTCTGGTAGAGTCCTGGAGTGGACCCATCCGTAGCTGCTGAAAATGCTTTTCGATTCCTACTTGCTCCCATTTGTAGTACGCAAATAAGCTCAATAAATATCGTAAATGAATGGGCATTTCGTTTGTATTCGCAGACTTCTTCATTTTCACAAGCGCCAGGCAGCTGATATAATTATTCTTGTTTCCACGCTTATCGTCGGCTTTTACATCATCGGATACGTTCACTTCGCTGGTCTTGAGGCTCGCCCTTTCGTATCAAGCTCGACCAGGTACGTATGCAACGTTGTAAAGCGTTCATGACAATATGAAATATTCCGATAAGTTTGACTTTATAATGCTTTTTGTGCCCTCGCTCGACTTTTTGAAAAGCTGACTTCGTTCTTTGCGCGTCACCTGCTGACCAAAGCGTCCCGAGATAATTTTACGCCGGATATGAGCTCTAGGGTTTTACGAGTGAGCCGA
>JNEY01000372.1:126466-142287 GCA_020875895.1 Aphelenchus avenae
CAATTCTCGGCTGCATACGCCCTTGATAAGCATTTACCTGATTGCGCACCAAATTTTGCAGATTATTCGCACGTAAAGGAATTCGTTTGCGCCGTCGGCGCCGCTACCGGGGATTACTTGTACCAAGCAGATAACTTAGGGCTTCTGGCGCTACCATATGCATCCAATATTTGAACTGTGTGTATTTCTCCCTTCTTAGAACATGATGCGCACGAAATTTCATTGGGCTCGATATAATATTAAGCAGGAGACCCCATGACTTCCCGTTCACAACCAGCCTACTCACATCGCAAAAAAAAAACGGACGCTATTGTCCTGTACTGCATGCATGACCTTTCATGCATGCAGTTCATGCAAAGGGGTTCGGACCCCTTTTTAGGGGTTTCAAATGGGTCTCAGGACCGAAGTGAAGAATGATTTGTAATCAGCTCATCCAGGGCTTTCATTTGAGGTATGACGTGAATTCCAACATGACCTTGGTTTTCTGCTTCCATGCGATACCGCTCGCTATCGCATGGAAGCGTGAAGCAAGTTTTTAAATTTTGATAGGCCATAACTTTTTTTCTAGCCGACCGATACGGCTGAAACTTTCCAGTTATCTATAGCCTTAGAAGCCCTATCAAATGATACCAAACTCGGGCCGATCGCAAAAACTTTTTTGGGGACGCGCAAACACCACCGCTTTAGTGTATAAGGATTTTTAATTTTTAGTGTCCATATTCAAAAGTACCGATATGGGACGGGCCATTGCGCAGAACGGTTGCAGGCTCTTCCTCCTGATTTCAGATCCGTAGCAGAGAAACACCGTGAAGCGCCGCCCGATGGCGCCTGGATCGGTCTGCACAACAGGTTTTTTTGAATATTTAACTTCTTTTCCTGACATATAAGTTTCGGTAAATATATTTGTTGTGTACCACAAACGTTACATGTCCACATGATGATATTCGCAGGGTGCAAGTTTTTCTGTACGTTTGTTGAATCTGTTTGTATTTTTTGTATGTGTAAAATGCGCTTACTCTTACCGCTTTGGATACGAAGTAAAGTAATTAAGGAAAGGGGCATCCAAATTCCGACTGTCGGTAAGTCGCGCATGCTGTAATGTTTGCAGTGTGCTTAGACTTGGTATTACGTCTTTAACGTAGAGGCGGGAAATTGGCTCTACAATGCATTGCCGTTCCGGTCCGTCCCAGTGATCTGTTTGCCCCGCTTCTTTCCGTTCCCTTACCGCCCTTACCCAACGTAATTGGCTATTATTCGTCGTTCGTTTTAGAAGAAGAAGCGGCTTGCTTTACACAGGAATCGTGACATCCCCGCCGCGTAATGGAAAGGTTGCTAAAGAATATTGCAAGGCAGTATGCCGCTTAAATCCGCTTTGCCTACAATAATCACTTGTTAGCTCAGCCGAGCCGATTTTTCCCTGTTCAACAATCCGCTTAGGTAACATAGCGGCCTCAACGAAGGTTGGCCAGGCTGTTGAGGGGAACGCTATCCTCGATGGGCGCCTCTATCTCACTTCCTATCGCCACGTTAAAATGTTCCGGGAGAACAGGAGACTCGTCGGCGCCCAACGAATGTGTGTCCGCGCGTCCAGTGCGTTATCGGCGGACGTCCTCAGCGCGCGAAAGAGTTCGCGCATGCGTCGCATATCCCTCGAATATATCGCCGTACCGGTACGCTTTGTCCGAACCGTCGTTTTTTGTCTAATTATGTCTTCACTTTATTTGTGCATTTGCTTTATCTGGGGCTTATTTTTACCAAATCGACGGATCAAACGGTTTCCTCTGTACCTCACGAAATTGTTTGACTAAAAGCACAAAGTGACCAAACGAAGCCATTAATTGCCCAAAGCTAAAGAAAATACGCATGGAGTCCGAGTCCATGTTTTTGATGAATCTTCGCGCACTTTCAGCTTATTATGCTTACGAATGCTCTGCTCGCATTTAAGCAGTTCTCCTGCATCGGCACGCGCGACTTTCGAAGTCGACAACACAGCAGTCGAGCCAGGTTTTTGAAAGTTGTATTGCGTTACGTTGGTTTTATTGAGTATGCGTTGTACAATAATTCTTAGAAAACTGGGGGAGGGCAATGCTCGTTGCAACAAAGGCGGCTCTCCACATTAACGACTACCTTCCAGGGCAAATAAGCCTTGCTTTGCACTTAGAGAATCGTCCCTTTCTAGCCGTCTTTTAATGGCAACATTGAGGTATCACCAGTGTACGGTCCATACTCAGCGTGAGCGGACTGGTACAACTTACGGACCGGACCGGAGGATACTTCCAGTCTCACCTGCCATCGGGCGCTTGACGTTCACCAGTTAGTTCCTGTTAAGCGCGGGGAAACATCTTCTGAGTTATTCGATTGTTAAGTTTTTTTACAATGTTCCGTATCCTATTTTTTACGAGTACGGAGACACTCGACCCGCAACATGCACAATGTCATGTACGGACAGTGCAGTCAGGGAACCCCTGAAAGTCCGGTAAACTTACCTTCGTATTAGTGACGTTCAGAGCACACTATGGGCAGGGCGGAACCAGAAAGGGCGGGACGCCGGTTTAAGTAAGGAAGCGTCCAGAAATATGTAAGGCGAACTGGGGGGAGATGGAGTCTGGGAGGGGCGTTACGGGGCAGGCGGGAGGGGATCAAGAGAGAGCGTTATGTAACGCTAAGCACTAGATAAAATGGCACGCCGCTAGGCGCCGTCCGACGAAATTTGCACTATATTGATCGGATTTTCGACTAACATTTCGTGGGGGTTTCATGCGGCGAGCCCTTTTTGCCTCCTCGAAATTTCTAGTACAGCTAAAAGCTTTAAGGGGGTCAGGGTGGGCGTTACGGGGGCGTTACGAGGGGGACGGGTAAGCGTCAAAAAGAGCAGAATTCGCGTTACACATTTTCTGGACGTTCCCGAACCTTAATGAGAACCAGAAATACTTACGATTTCTTACGGAAATATTACCAGATAATACAGCAGAACTTTAGAGACGAAGGAGAGAAATGTCTTCGCTAGCAAGCGACTAATATGCAACTGACAACAACAAAAGCCACGAAAGCGGTGGTTCTACACAAGGCGGCGCGTCAGCGCGTGACATTAAGCTTCGATACTTTTCCCTCTCGAGTTCATCAGATTTTAAGCGGCCAATCCAATTGCCGACATACTGATATCCTTGCCTTGCTACTTCTAGAGCTTCATCAAATGTGGCATAGCTACGCACACTCATGAGCACTCTAGTAGGGTCTCACGCTCTAGAAAGGAACTCTTCTTTTACCATTTCGAGAACCTCCGCTCGGGACGCATTTACGTTGCACGCCCTAATAAGCTCAAAGAGCTTTACGCTGAATTCTTTCACGTTTTCAGACCCTTGTTCTAACTCTTCAAGTTTCCTTTTGTTTTGCTTAACCTTGTCCGCGGACATTACAAATTCAGTTAATTTTCCTACCGTGCCCTCAAACGACTGCTTGTCTGCCGCCGAAACACACTCTAGAAGTTCCCTAGGTAAGCCTGCGAGGTGGGACGCCAGCAACTTAATCTTGTAGTCCTCACTCCAGGACTCGTACTCTACGTCCGCTTCAATAAAATCCCTAAATTTTCTCATCCAGCTAGTGAAAATTACCTCGCCCAGCCCATCAAAAGACTGCGTTTCGGACACTTTTGGCTCTCTACATACCGTGAGATAGACATTATGTTCTGCAGAAACGATTGCGGTACCTAGGAACAAGTTTACTTTTTTGTTAACCTTGGCCTCGGCCGAATATTGCAACAAAGCGTGACGCTCTAACTCGCTAACCCTCTGCTCGTAGGCAGCAAACTGACTCCGCATGCGCTCTCTTTCTTCCATCAAGCCCTCCACTAGCCCCTTCAGGGAAAGCAAAAAGCCTCCAAACGACGAGAACAATTCAGGAGAAATCGAGGCAAATTCACTCTCAAACATCAGGAACCTTTGCCGCGGCATAGAATCACGTTCGGCCCTCATACCCGCTAAGCCGTCGGTGGATCGTTTCGCGTCTGCTACCAGTAAGCGCACGGGAAGTTGAAGCGTGCTTCGGGCTTTGAAGGCCCCAAACTACCCAGAGGTTGGCCTAGCGGGATGAGGAACCGTGCCCGCAGGCTAGTAAACACTGCTATTTTATAACTGAGAACCATGCCCTCAGGCTTGTAATGCTTCTCTTCTTCTTCTCGTTATTCACTTGAACCTCGGCCGCAGCCGGTAAACACTTTTTAAATCACTCACTTAAAAGACTTTCTCGGCCTGAGGAGCGGTCGTCCGGGCGTACGCGGTCCCGGGGAATGCACGTTCAGAATTGTCCCGTTTTGGGCGATTCACCCCGAAGATCAACCTTGGCCGCGGCCAGCGAAACCACTCCTCCGGTCGGATTCTCAGCCGGGCGAGTGTGCACACCGCTGCTCGGCGCGGCCTCGCAGCGGCAGCGCTTCACTCGGCCCCTATCTGGGCAGCGACCTTCGGACCGTTCGCCGCCGCGTCCATTGTGTCGGCCGACGGGAATCGCACCGCGAATGTGCGAAACGCGGTAGGACACCCGCGGATGCGAAACAAACGCTTTCGCGAAGCGATGATCTTTGAGCCGAGCCCGCGGGCTAATGCAATACATAGGAAGCACAATAAGCCCGCGGGCTAGATAATGCACACGCACTTATACATGTATTAACGTCGCGAATTAATTGCCACACGTCCAAGATAGCGGTCGTTATAGCCGTCTCTTCGTAAAAAATCTTGCCGATTGACGCTCGGCGGCATAAAATTAATTTTGAACATAACGGCTATGTCTTGTGGAAAACAGGATTTTATTCACTATTTGTATAAAAATGTATTGTTCCCACTATTTTTTATTGGTTATCCTGCGAACAGTAATGTGCACGAGAAAATTCTGGGACCAGTCGGTCCTACGTCTGCGGATTGCCCTTTCATGGCCATGGCCGATAAGGCGAAAGGGGCGCTTCTAGGTTGCGTCGTACTTTCTCTTTTACTTTAACTGAGACGAATCGTTACAAGGCATCTTTGTGACTATGTGATTACCTGTTTCAAGCAGATAACTTGTTGAAATTCAAAGAAAAAGGATCAGGCTACAACTTAGTCATGGTGAAGCTTAAACAAGTTTTTTTAGCTGTTCACTTGTTAATAGTTTATGTAAAAAGCGTCTCTTACGACTTCAGTAGAGATTTTCCGCATTTTCTCGCTTCAAAAAGAGCCAGTGATCGTATGAAAAATTAAAGCCAGCTCAGTTAACGCGCTAGTACCTCTCGGAACATGGCCGCAATGTGCAGTCACTCATCTAGGATGATGATTGTGATGATTAATATTTTGAGATGTGCACGCAGACGACATTGGACCTCATAATTTAGCCGATACCGATGCTTTCTTAAAAGGTCGACAGGTTCGGAAACCGACACTGGTACAGACAGTTCAACAAAATTTCTGAAGGCTTGTGTGAAAGGGGTAGAAACTGCTTGCTAGGCGTCTACTGCATAAAGCCCTTTTGAATATTGGGCGGCGATACCAGCGAGATCAGAGACAGAAGACGACAAGACAGAGAGAGATAAATGCCGACCTTTTGCGCAGCACACGCCGTGCCGACCACCCCCCTCTTGAAGAGGCTTACCGCTGAAGACAAGCTTCAACAGCTGCCACCTGCCGACACCGAAATATGGACGGATGGTGCAGCCCAGAAAGGTCACAGCAACGGCGGCTATGGCTTCGTTGTAAAAGCGGTGAGGAAATACTCCACGAGGAAAACGGGCCAGCGGGTAGACACTGCTCATTTTTTGTTCCGTTTTATACGCTCACTAACAGAGGAGATATAGCTCACAATTATACGAAAGAAGGCGAGGCTTGTGCTATTCTCAGGTTTTTTTATTCCCTCAGTGTGCTTGCTTTTGTTAGATTGTTCTTCCGGGAATATGTTGGTGGTTCTAAACTGGCTCTAAAATAGTTTTTCGCTTAACTAGTTTGTTCCAAAAATGCCAGCGACGTTACAAATCAACGATAGGTAGCCCAGCTCTCATATGACAATTTTGGGCAGCGAATTTTGCTATAATGTAACTGTTGCGCGTAACCCATAAGAGCACCATAAGTACGAAGCAGTGGATTACACACCTTTTGCTGCAGTCGACACTGCGAAAGACACACACCTATTAATACAGTTTTAGAGCAGTCAGGACTACGGTAGCAGACATCAGCTATAGTATCCCTAAGCAGAGAGCGCGCAGAGTTCCCGCCGTCTCGTCACCGACCGGACACCGCAGCGCTCAGCAAATCAAGCTAGCTGCACCCCTCGATTTGGTCGTCTGAAACCAGAAGACTGGAGACGGAGAGATCTCGTCCAGGAGTCACATCTCACCCGATCGGTTCTCACTCGGCTAAAGCTCGAGTTATCAAATATTGGCCAGGAAGTCCAATAAACTATTGTTTTGCCTAGTGTTGCTAGTTTTCCTTACTGTGCTCTTAAATTTCTGTCGCGAGCGTGCCGTGATTACCGGGCTTGTCCTGGTCCAGGGGTGCTACAGCCTCTGGTTTCAAACCGAACTGTCTTTTGTCCACTGTGCTCTCCGTAGTTGTGTTTCTATCTCTCCCGATGCAGGGAATAGGGGCAAGTCCTGTAGTACGGGATTACGGTAGCTTAGGTCAGACAGGCTACTGCAGGATACGTAGGGTTACGGTTGCAACCGGCAAGGATTCGGGAAGGCTACGAGTTTAGCCCAGACGGAGTACGTAGGATATGGTAGGGTTACGGTTGCGCCTGTTATTGCGCCAGAAGCCCCGGAGAGGCTTGGTTTGCAGTTATAAGGCCCAAGAGATGCATAGCAATCATCCAAAAGCCATATTAGCACATTTACACAACAAAGTTCTTTGGAAACCGCGTGCATGCGGTGGCCGTGCGGTGCGTCGTACGGGCGTTGCGCTATCGATCGATGCGTCGAGGTCTCTCGAGACGCTGAGTTGGACCTGCGTGTAAGCAGATACCGTGACTTAGCAGAGCTTGATAATGGTTAACCAGGCTGCGTGTGCGATCCTATTCGGCAGGTACTGGCTTAGATGTGGCGCTCGACTGTTTGGGCCGCATAAAACTAACTGTTCGGATCACCAATTGTTGTGTTTTAGCTAGCTTAAGTTTCGGGGAAACTAAGCTTGTATTAAAGTAAGTTATAAAAAGCTAACACAACCAATAAACGCAGTGGACTGCGTGACTTTAATAATGTGGAACGCGTGGACGGGATGCGTGGGAACAGACCTGCAGCTACGGAAGGAGGAACACTCAATGACAGTGGAAAGCAAACGGCGAGTCTGCGGCGAGAGGAGAGCAGAACGTCAGGAGCAATGTGTGGAATGTGGGATTTCATAAGCATCAAAGAGGCACAGGTGGAACTATGAGAACTACAGAAGTATATTCAACCCCTCCCTCCTTAAGGTAGGCGGCGGAGAAGTGAATAAAGCTGAGTACAAATGAATGAAGGGGAGCCATAGTGAAGCGAGAGGTGTGCGGCTAGAGAGAGACTTAGGATCACTTTCGGCGTCCGTTGGTGGCGTGAACTCGAACAGCGTAGCGCGGTCCGGGACCCGTCGAGACCCGGTCTTCTAGGCATGGAAGAAAGCGAGAATGTCGAAGTTAGACGACTCCGCTTCAACAAACCAGTCGTTAATGTAGGCGGTGACTTCATCTTAATGGCCTTTTTATCTAGGAAACCGTCATTCTTGACAGATTGGTACCATATCGCTTAGTAAATGACCACATTTTGGCCAAAAATTCGTCCCGGGTCCAGATCCGCGCATATCAGCGGGTTCTCTGTCCGGGTCCGCCTTGCCCGGACCCCAAGACCGACCCGACCGCGTGCCGAAACCGAAAGCGGTTGCACAAGAATGGTGCCGAGTACCAGTACCAGTCATGGCTTATCGTCCACGGAATTCGTCATCTTGTTAACAAACTTTTCACTACATTCCGGCTGCACGCATAACTTTGGACGTTTACAAAAACGTTAAAACTATTCTGCAACCAGTTCAATCTCAGGCTCAGTCAAGTTTTTTAACCATCTACTGACCTACTCCAAAATTTACTGCCCTGACTAAGTCAAGCATAAATTAGTAATTTGAAAATTTGGTCCATATTTACCACACTGCCACAGTTTCACCGCAGTGCCCGATGTTAAAAGTTTCTCAGTTCGACAGTTGTATTTTTATAAATAATCATTTCGAGTTCCGAAACAACAACGGCGTGTTCAGTTGTGTACGTTTTGATAGTGCCCGTGCACTTTGCAAAACGGGACCGCATGCATGTCGCTACGATCCTAAAGCACAAACAATCGCATTTAGTTCTTACCAGTTTACTCAGGCATGCACTCGCGAAAAATATTGGACACGTTGACATAAGAAATCAGCGTCGGGCTCAGGGGCTGCGTAAAAGATACAAACAAGAAAAACTACTATCGGAGAGCGTGTTTGACGGAAGCGTCGAGGGCGCGATCCCGCAAGCAGTGCTGCAATGCCCGAAGTCCAGCGTATTTGTTGGGCCTGTCTGGGCCTTTTTTAGTCGTTCCAGACAGCCTGCCGTGAAGCCCAGATGGCGACAACGGCTTAAACGCTTGAAAAAAAATGTCACGTTAGCACACAACATAATTTCGCGTTGAAATTTTGGAAACGCTGAAAAATTGAAATAGAAGTTTCGGAGGCCAGGTTTTTTCATATATGAAAATATACTGAATAATTTTGTTTGCTACAGGAATGCACGATAATGTTGTCAAAAATCCAAAGAATCCCGGAAGAGGACGTTTAACTGGCAAGTCAACATTGGTACAAAAAAGGCGTGGGATGCACCGCATTTTGGACAAAACATGTACGGTGAACAAAAAAAAACCTCTCAGCACTACCCATTACTTTGGCGGGCGATCGAATTGCACGTATGGGCGAGTCGGCTTTGTGCAGCATCATCATTAGCGGTGTGTTATCTGGCATGTGTGGGGTCTGTGTTCGCAAACTCCATATAATGAGGGCCTTTTTCACACGTTTCCTTTATTTTTGTAATATAAGCGACAGTATCGAAGACCGACTCTCAAATTTTGGCACGGTACGCGGCGCATTTTTTCTTTGCTTGCTGTGATATTGTTATTGGCAGCCAAGCCACTTCATGAACCGCAGGGCATACCTAAAGCCTGACTTACGATAGAGGTGGGTTGTATTTAAGTGCACCGGCATGCTAGGCGTGCTTGAAATGGCAGGTTTCTATCTCGAAAATGCGAACTGCTTTCTATACTGCCAGTAATGCAAATATGGTATACCTGTTGTACTAACCGCTTCGGAAGTAGCTGAGCATTCTTCCGTATGCGACCCAACGACTTACGCGTTGCAAAGTTCCATCTAAAAAGGGAAATCTCCCAGCGGGGTAAATGCGCGTTGCGCGTATCAGCACAAACAATCAGAATTACGTCAATGCTGTAACAACATACTTGTCTGCATTGTTCGCTTTAGGCCTTATCGTATGAACATTTTTAACCATTGTATGCTACGCGTGCTACGGAACAATCGTTCCTCAAGTTAGTTCCCTCTCTCTGCCCATGCGACTGCTATACACGCTTGTTCTATTAACAGTTCGCGTTGCGCATACCGTAAATCCTGTAATTAGGGCCCATGGGCCCTAATTGTGGATTTGAAGCCCAAGGGGGGCCTTAATTAGAGGGTGGGCGGTAATTAGAGGGCGGGCTCTAATTATTTTGCCACTTCCCGGGCCGAAAGCCCGCGGAAAATTGAGGAAATTTTGCCAAAAATCGTCCAAAATCGTCTAAAAATACGTCAAAAGTTCACATTTTGGAAAAGAATTGCGCGTATCCTATTGTGTTCTACGTGTCTTAAAACGCATAACGGCAGTACTTTCATGGGGTATCATTTCTGGGAGGTACCACATCTAAGGGACCCCCTTTGGTTCACGCCAATGATGATAAAAAATTTTAAAAAAATTAGTATCACAAACATAAGTCCGAATATGTTCCCCATGCTCTAAAATGTCGAGAAACCATGTTTTCCTGGCAAGCCAAACTTACGTTTTAAATGGATTATTAGCAAATGCTCTGATTAGGGCCCATGGGCCCTAATTAAAGGGTGGGCCCTAGTTGTGGATTTGAAGCCCAAGGTGGGCCCTAATTAGAGAGTGGGCGCTAATTAAAGGGGGCCCTAATTACAGGATTTGCGGTACCAAGGAAGGGGGATTCTGAAATCAGACCGAGACCGTCAAAACGGTCCGAGACTGGCGGAAAACCAAGACCGAGACCGACATTTCAACGAAAATATTTGGGTTACACACTTTCGGATTTACAGCTTTACAGCTTAACAAGCTTGCCTACATGGTCTCGGTTTTCGATCGCGACCGCTAAAATCGTCCGAAACTCTCGGTCCCATCCTCGTCACATACTGCGCAATTTGTAGTATGTGCCAAGGATCAGGTCAGGGTCAGGGTCAGGGCCGGGTTTTCAGGGCTCAGACCCCAACTTCAGGGCCGGGTTTTGCCCGAATCAGGGCAAAGGGCTGAGTCCGGGCCGAGCCCGACCCTAAAGCGGCTGCTGCGCAGCAGTCCAAAGGGCCGAATGATTAGGAAATATCGCACATTTTTCATGTTTACCACTGGGTTGTTGAAGCTTAGCTGAGGTCAGTATCAGGGATGGAGATTCGGTAATTTGGAAATCCGACCATTTTGCTTCGGAATCGGATTCGTAAACAGTTTTCTAAATCTGGCCGAATTTACGAATCTTAGTGGCGCCGTCCGACGAAATTTGCACTATATTGATCGGATTTTCGACTAACATTTCGTGGGGGTTTCATGCGGCGAGCCCTTTTTGCCTCCTCGAAATTTCTAGTACAGCTAAAAGCTTTAAAAGCCGACAGCATGAGAAAATTTTACACTAGGTAACATGGTGAATTATAAGCGGTCGTGTTAGGGCGAGAGGCGGGGGTCAGGGTGGGCGTTACGGGGGCGTTACGAGGGGGACGGGTAAGCGTCAAAAAGAGCAGAATTCGCGTTACACATTTTCTGGACGTTCCCGAACCTTAATGAGAACCAGAAATACTTACGATTTCTTACGGAAATATTACCAGATAATACAGCAGAACTTTAGAGACGAAGGAGAGAAATGTCTTCGCTAGCAAGCGACTAACATGCAACTGACAACAACAAAAGCCACGAAAGCGGTGCTTCTACACAAGGCGGCGCGTCAGCGCGTGACATTAAGCTTCGATACTTTTCCCTGTCGAGTTCATCAGATTTTAAGCGGCCAATCCAATTGCCGACATACTGATATCCTTGCCGAGAACATTCGAGCACGATCGATAAAGCGATAGAACGGCTTGTTTACTCGGGGGACTATTTGCATGAACATAGTCGGAATTTTTGCAGGGGCTCACTTCTGAGTGGACCGACTTTTTGGAACAAATACTCTGTCTTCTAGCGAGCTATCAGGGGCTCTATCTTTGCCATATTTATCATCTTTTTTTGGCTCAAAAAAACGAAGAAGTCCCGGTGGAAACCGGGACAGGTTTTTA
Organism: Aphelenchus avenae; assembly: GCA_020875895.1. NCBI lineage: Eukaryota > Metazoa > Nematoda > Chromadorea > Rhabditida > Aphelenchidae > Aphelenchus > Aphelenchus avenae. The sequence continues at coordinate 138,001 of JNEY01000372.1, forward strand.
ATCATTTTTTAGCCTTAAATTATGTAAGTGTTGCTTACTGTTCAATGCAGTACGTTATTGCTCAGACGATCGAATTGTCGCAAAAACGATCGCTGTTTAAGGTGCGCCACGCGGCGTCTGAAGACGCGACTTCTCCACACTTTCTGTTTACACTCACACGGCCACACGACCAGTTCACTGAACTACAGTGAACTGAACTGAACTGAACTGAACCGAGCTCCAGTTCAGTTCAGTTCACTGGTTTTGTGATCGGGTTCACTGAACTCAACAGGGCAATTTTTTGGCTAAAAACAAGAAAAATCGTGAAAGAACTGCGATGGTGTCGCCTGCGGCGGGCTATTTTCGGCTTTTTCCCCATCGAAAGTGGCTCAGTTTATATAAAAGCTCCCTCAGAGCTGAAAATATTGCCAGTTTATACGCTGCTGCGAGCGCTTATGATGAATGCATGTATTTTCTACTGAAAATCGTAGTTCACTTTAGTTCAGTGAACTTTTGTGAACTGAACTGAACTGGGTTCAGTTCAGTTCATCTGAACTGAACCCGAGGTCCAGTTCAGTTCAGTTCAGTTCACTGGGGAAAAGTCCCGGTTCACTGCAAACTGTGGTATGCAGTTTTCTAAATATGGCCGAATTTACGAATCTTAGTGGCCGTTTAGCTGCAAAGGCTTGCAACTTTTACTGACTAGGCAACCACAAAACTCAACATCTTTTATGCATTTTGGGTGGTTTCATTGAAGCTGTTAAGGATGAAGAATATCCTCGAAATGGGTTTACAAGTTGCTAGAGCCCGTATTTTGTTCCAGCATTAAAGAATGATTCGGAAATTCGGGCTCGGAAATTCGGTCCATTTGCTTCGGATTCGGATTCGGTTATATTTTGTTAAGACCCCGTCCCTGGTCAGTATCCGCCTATCATTAGCGCGTGACTGTTTTTTACGTAGCAAATTCGACGAGCATTCAGTAGATTCGACTCAACGACTAGGATGTGAGTAAATCGCCGGTGGCCTGTCTCGCATGACAACAAATTTGAAGAACCTGAAATTCACCTCGAAAAGCTCCCCTTAACACTCTTCTTGTCAGCTCTTTTAACACAAAACATAAACAACATGAACATTCATAACGACGTTAAGCAAATGCCAAACTTTAGGTTGCTGTTGAAGCGCGCCAATGCTTAAAGCACTTTAATATTGAGCTGAAACGAATGAAACTTCGGAGAAATCGACTAGTGTATTCGTGGCGTGCTTTTGCGTGGCTCTTTGCTCATCCCTGTCACTGTCGCTCAGCTCCGGCATCGGTCCAAAGGCGCTTTCTCCCTCCGCGGGTTTTCTGTCGGCTCGACGTCCGTGGTGCAGCCCACTTCAGTCGTTATCGAGCACATTACGCCAGGTTTTCGTCATGTTCGTGGCTCACAGAAGGCCTCTACTACGCCCTTGAATGTGTATACGCAGAAATCGGCTCTTTTACTGTTACGCGCAAGCGATCCACGAATTTCTATCCGTACCGGGACCCGAACCTTCTAAATGCGCATTAGTAAACGGCGACTTTTTTCGACCTTAGTTCGTCGGGAAAGGGATAAGCGGGCGGCGAAACTGCGGGTAGGCGGGTCGCGTCCCGCATATGCTTCAGCAAAGCAAAGCCTAACAGTCGGCGTGGCCGAAACTTTACCTTTCAAAGCACGGATTTGTCCGCTCTTACGTCTTCGCCAGGTACACGTCCCACTCAGCAAATAGCTTTTTGTACCTTTGTATGATCTCTCTTACGTCAACGGATCGAACAACATTCCACTAGCTTTTGAGGCAAACGCCATCGTCGTCTCATCATCTCACACATCGGGCCCTGCTTGATCTCCAAAAGTCAAAAGCGGCCTATTCTTTTCTCCGTAACTGTTTATCTTGGTGTTTACCTATCGTCAAACACAAGTAAAATGCGTGTGTTTTAGTCTAGGCAAAAAAAGTTTCACTACCGGTACCGGCTCCGGAATCCGGGGGTTTGCGTATCGGTACCGGTCCCGGTTTTGAATTTCCGTCAGGGAGTGATAAAGGGCCTGTGTCCCAGTGCAGTGTCTTTACCCAAGTACGCTCCAAATCTAAGCCCGATCTTCTCGTTCTTATTTGTGGTAACATCTAAGTGACCGACTAGCCCGCGGACAACAACTATAGCTGCGGTCGACCGATACGCAGCACGCGTTAAACGCGCGCAAAGCGACGTGGTTTACACTACTACTACTACAGGTTTTTAAAGATGTTTAAATAATTTTACTGCGTTTAATGTTTGTATTAGTTTTGTGCTAGCGCTTACGTTTCAATGAGTTTTGAACTTTCCGTTGTCCTACCGATCTGTGGCTCAAACAAGGAGGCCGGCATGACCGAGTAAATTAGCCTGCTCCGTTTGTCGAAGATATAACTCGTCGAGCTGCTCGTTGATCGACTGGCTGCCTCCATTGCAGAGAAAACGGTGCGCAGGTAATCTCTAGCGAGTGTCCCACCGTTTGGCGCATTTTGGCGCCTAACCCTTTTTGGCGAATACACATTTTGGCGCAACACATTTTTTGGCGCATCATTTTTTACGGATACTTTTGGCGCACATTTTTTTGGCGCGAGTCTTTTTTTTGGCGCATGTCACGATTTGGCGCGAATCAATATTAGACCTTATCTTAGTTCTGAGCCCACCTAAGCTAATACACGCATCGCTCGCACGCTTCGCGTGCGAGCGGTGCGCTGTTGAACCAAAATGAACAGCCTAAGCCTAAGCTTACGACTTTCGGATGAGATGCAAACTAAGCCGGATGAGATACATTACTTAGCTAAGAGTAAGAAAAACTTCAGAAGAAATCCAATTGCTCTCGGCTGGCAGTCATGTGGGAGGCAAAACACGGAATCCTCTTGGGCGTTTTGCTGGGTTGCTGCAGTTTGGAGCATACTACAGCGTCTCTCTTGATAGGCCCAGTGATGCAAAAAATCTTTTGTTCAGTTGAACGGGCAGAGCTTTTTGTTTTTATATGTTGTCGCGAACAGGACTAGGGATAGGCGAGCCTCCGTGCGACAATTTGCGGAGGTCGGTTACAGCTACTGCCAGATGGCTCAGGTGGAATATGGGTGCCAGTTAACAGCTAACTGCCAAGCGTTTGGCGGAAGCCTCGGGTTGATCCACTGATCGGTTTGGCGAAAGCCAGTCGTTGTAGAAACGATTTACCTCAAATTTGGGTATTTAAACCGTGAATTAAATACGTGCACGAAGCATCCAAGGTGGTCTGAAACCGAATATTCGGTAGTGACCCCAAATGCCTCAAGGCAGCGAAACTGATCGGGCTAAGTCCGGCTGGACAACGCGCCCTCTCAGTAAATGGAATGCACGAATAAAATGCGTCGCCTTATGGGCTCCGCTATAGCAAGAAACGGGCCGGGGAAATAAGGAAAGAAGACGGGTCCGGGATAGTAAGGAAAGAAGACGGGATCGGGTTAGCCGCTGGTAGTCCATATGGACTCAGAAGAATTGAGGCCATATGGCCAGTGAAGAGTCGGCGTCCGCTGGAAGAAAACACGCGTGAATGGCGGTGGACGGCCGAAGAGGCGCTTATATGCGGCCGCGAGCCCGCCGGGAAGCCCACGCAGCGACCGCCGTGGAAAGGTCGGAGTCCACCGCTGGCCGATTCGACGAGGATGGTGGGGTCCGACGGACTCCCACCACAGGAGAATCGACGCGGAGCACAGCGGAGAGTTGTGTGTGCGGGTCAATATTGACCCGCATCCGACGCGAAGAAGGCCGCATAGCGGCGACGGTAGGGCGGCAATTCGAACCGGGCGCACGCGTGCAGAAATCGTTCTCGCAAACGATTCTGTTTGCGACATATGTCAGCAGGGTAGGTCAGTCAAATGTGCATTCTTGGCACGGCAGATACACTTCAAAGGTTGAACGGAAGGAAAGCGAGGCGTGTGTAGTTCTCAGGTTTTTTTCCCTACATATGTCCTTGCTACTAAGTTTTGATTCTTTAGCGAAAATGACTCAAACTTATAGAAACAGTCATGTTTTTTCATTACAGCAAAACAGAAATAAAGTGTTAAAATTTTAAAATTGTAAAAAATTTTCACTTTTTTCTTCGAACTTACCATTATTTCTTCTTTTTTACTGCTTGAACCGCGATATATTAAGAATTAATGGCCAAAAATGGCTTCTCAGATGAACTTTTCCTATGAAAATACGGCTTTTTCGGCGAATTTTTGGGTTGCAGAACGGGAACGGTTAACGGGCCGTTTTTTGGACCGGGAACGGGGAGCGGCACGGGGGGGGGG
>JNEY01000373.1:27546-85214 GCA_020875895.1 Aphelenchus avenae
TGGGGGGGGGGGGGGGGTCAAAGGGGGTCTTGGAGCCAAAATGAAGAATGATTCGGAATTAGCTCACCAAGAGATTTCGTATGAGGTACGACGTGAAGTTCCAACATGACCGTTCGATACGTTCCAAATTGAGTAAGGCCCGCAGTGAAACAGCGCAATTACCGCTTTAGATTGGAAAAAGCAGACTTACTCGGCTCGCGTAAATTTTTAGTAACCTAGCCAAAACAGCAGGAAGGTGGGCGGATTGAGGGCATATATAAAATCGTGAGAATGGCTTCTGAGACAAATGGCATTTTAGACGCGAAAGAAGATCCGTGGAATCTGGCCGCAATAAACCGATGTGTACAAACACAATGAGGAGTCCATGAAGTCGAAGACGACGTCGCCTTTTCTCGTGGAAACCGTCATGCTTGGGCGGCCGTAAACTCCGCAATAGGTATCCGGCCCGGTCACAACCACCGACGCCGTGTACCGCTGAGCGGCGTCAATCTGAAATCCATCGAAAAGCGGGTGGTATCAGTGCATTTCTTGACAAGCTACTTTTATGGGCTTGTCGAATGTGACGGGAATTATGTATAAAGACTGGCTGATCGTCCCGGTTAGCTCTTTCGTCGCCAATTCGACAGAGCCCAGTGCCAACTTTGCAATGATCTAAAGAAGGCCGTCTACTGAATGTATGTTCTTTGTAGCATACCGAGTAATTGCGATCCGTTTGACTGCCGTCGATGTAGAAGCCAAATGCGCCGAGGCCAGTGACGCTAACTTCTCGACTGACCGAAAAGTCGATGGCTTCTATGTCACCACTGGTACGTAGGCCGCTCCTGAAACCATATTGCCATTACACGACGCTTATGGGTCATTTCACCTGAGGGAACGTCCACAAATTACATCATCTTCGTACAGGGAGCCCGAAAATGATGAGCAGGAGGGTCCAAAAGTGCTAAATCACGCTCACGTGATTTTTGCACGCTGCCTTACGCACAAAGCTTTTCCAGGAGTTTTAAGCCTTCAATTTCACTTAAAGGCAGTGTTAAACGTAAAAAAACACATTTCCGTTTGTTTATTCCGGCTTACCACTTAAGTATTCGCTCGCAGAAGTAGCTTCCTGCAACGAATCGTGGCGTATCAGAAAACAAGGACTGCGGAATCGATGCCGCGAACCACGTCAAAACTTGAATCTTCTCCTAAAACAACGCCTTTTCCTGGACTATAGATTGGGTTAGGACCTCCGCTGTGAGCACGGCTTCACTTGCTGGGCCTCGGGCGAATTCCTCTGCAGTCATCGTGGGGAATCGCACGTGTTGAAGGATACCCTGAAGCGCTGTTCGAAGCGTTTCGCCGTCGGTCGGGCGTTGGTTACTGGAATCCAGAATGCATACGTAAAAGCATCGAAGGATGGAAGACCAGAAGAGCCGAACTCGAGGGCCTCAACCCACTAACCGCGCTCAACGAGTAGTTGTTTTGAGTGCCCAATTTTATATCAAACCCCTTATGAAACGTCTACAAAACCGGCTGTAAATGCACCCTGAATTGACTTACTTGACTTGTTCGTGACTCCCCTACTGATATGAGAGGCCGGCAAAAGTATAGATCCTTGGCGATTGTGAATATTTTTGTGAAATTTCTGTACTAAGACCCTTTGAGTGAAGGTCCATGACCCGCTTTCTGCACTAGAACTTGCTAGAACTAGTTCACAAAATGGGCCACATCAAATTATTAGCTCGTTAGTTAAGGGGTCTTTGTACAAAAATTTCAGAAAAAATGTGGCCCGAGAATTGTACTTTTACCGAGAGGCCAAATGGAAAAGTTATCTTACCGGGCGCACTCAACCCTAGCCCAGGCAACGACTCTGTCGTAGACGAACTTTTCCTCAACTTGCAAATCGCGCTGCACCAGTGTGCTCACGGCGTCCTTTCGAAGCTGCAGAAACTCGTCCGACGTTAGGAGAGCGTCTGCGTGGCTCTCAATGTGTTCCCATAATCTGAAAGTTTACGTTATACGCAGTATTTCTCGAAACGTAAACTTTGGCGGAACGTCGTCGAGGAAGTTCTGGCCGGCGAGCACGATTTGTGAGACATTCTCGGAGGTTAGGCATCCTTCCAGGTGGTTCATGACGACCTTGACCAAGCTATCCACCAGGTACTTCTTGCCCAGATAGAGAAGCGGGAAGACATGCTCCTCTGTGATGGTCGTCGTTCCCGTGTAGATGAATCTCAAGATGAATCTCAGAATCGAACACAGTTTGCAATCAATACGCGGTAAGAATACGATGGTCGAGGTGGCGTCGCACAACATGGTCCAAGGCTATACTTACCGGAGGAACGCTTCAAAAGCCGCTGGGCTGGTGTCGTTGACAACCACTGGGTTGTCTTGCGGGACGCTCCCGAAGAACATCGTCTTGAACACGTCCGAAGCGTCCGCCAATGCCCGCTTATGTGCGTGGAAAAGTTTCGCCTTCTTAATCATGACGCTCTCACTGCTTTTGTGACCCTGCTGCTTATGCATTTATGATTTGAATTATTGGAAAACGAGGCAAAGCGCACTTGTAAAAAAATGTAGCCCGCAGAAAACGTATGGAAAGGAGCGAAGCTAAATGCGTCTTAAGCAGTCTTAGGAGGGTCGAACCTTTTGGTTTTCGACGACACTGATTTGCACGTCCGACACATCCCGTTGGAAAAGAACGATGCTGCGTTGTACGGAGCATTCCGCGGTCTCGGCGTTCAGAGTAATAGACATTTTGGCCGAGTCAGGAGCTGGAATAACGGAAGTAACAGTATAAAGCTTCTGATAGGGCATGGCGCGTTTACAGCCGAAACTTGCGGTACAGTCCGATGCTGGGTAGGCATCGGCGGCAGAAACATCTAGCTGAGGCTAGAACCGTCAGTTACGGTTTGGATCATCGACCGGGGGTGTACCATCGGTTCGGCTGTCGTTAAGAGGGTGTTCTCCCACCGAAAAATTGACTGATTTTCGCTACTAAAGTACGCTTCAGCGACCGCTTCCCCCTTATAATCATTTGTCATCAGTGTTCTGAACCCTCCTCCCTCGGTTATCTGCTAGTTCGGCCCGCCGTTAGGCTCCGTCAGAGTCACTTTTTCGTTAGTTTTCTCGAAATTTTCGCAAAAATTGCTTGGTTTCGCTTGCGGCGGGCAACATTTTATGATGGTATCATTGGCCTGACCCCCTCCCACCATTCTCATCATTTGCCACCTATCGGCCTGACACCTTCCCTCCCCATATGAGCATAAGGTCATTTTGGGCGCTGCCAAATGCATTTGGCCCTACGTTATTTTTGTAAGGGTTTGACATCAGACAAATCTGGGGCAAGTTAAAGACTATTTTCATCCCGGCAGTAAAGAGCGAAAAACCACCGCGGAGTCCTAGCGACACGCGGCGTAAGCAAATGGCGTCCTTTAGCCTCCGTCCTTCCACTGCACCGGGTCGGCTGCGCGGCGTAGTCACTGAGCCAGATTCGTGCGGCCGGCCCGCAGACAACTAGCGCTTGAAGGACACTCAAGCCGCGAGGAAGGGGACCCGCCGGTCCTCAAATGCGTGTCGGCGGCACGGCTGGGGATCGGCGCCGTTTGGTATCCAACGCGGTGGCGGGCGCAAACGTTGCGAGCTGCTCCTCGCATCCGGGAGGAGGAAGGGGTGAGGACAGAGTGGGTGGGGATGGTAATGGGTTATGGCAAGTGGGTAATGGCAAATGAAAAATTACCATTACCATTACCATTACAATTCCCACTGAGCGATTTTGGTGCCATTACCATTACTTATCATTACCATTTACCACTAGCAGATTTTCCACCATTACCATTACCTCGGGCACTGGTACGCAGGTACGATCGATTCAAATCGACTAAGCGCACTGCGGCGTTCGACTAATAATTTTGGGAACGCCAAATGTGTAAAGCACAAGGTCCGGACTCCGAACAACTGAATTTCGAGGCCTCCGGCCTAAAATAGACCGTAGTTCAGCCTGGAATCGTTTCGCGACCCAGTGACTTGAAATGAAGTGACTCGTATTTCGGGTAGCCGGGCTCCTTGAGCATGACAGAAAGTGATGGAAAAGCATCATCTCATGAAAATCAAGCGGCAGGTTTGGAGGTTGTTCAGCAGGGAATCGCGAGCCAAAAGCGTCAGGTACTCGCTGCTGTCGCCGTTCTCGTATCATGAAGATTCCTTAATTGCGACTGCCGCAATGGACCTCGGCCGAAGAAGGTTCACGATTGAGTCGAATACGTCGTAATCCATCGCTTCCGGTCGATCGAAGTCTGTGCTCACAATGGTGAAAGCGGCGGTTTCCTGTGCGTTTCAGTGGCCCAAGAAAGGGCTATCGCGAATCCCGATGTTGAAGACCTTGATGCTCGTACGCTGCAGACGACGGAAGGTCTCTGCGTAGTCTCCGTCAAGAATCGAGGCCTCATACTCAAGCGCAAGAGTGCGGACATGTTCTTGGACGAAAATTTTGATCCTGTCGTTCGTGCCGTTAGAATCCTACACGCAGCGTTAAAAGACGTGCAAATAGCGCTCTGAGAGTTCGGAGAACATAACGGCGCACTTCAACTTAATCTAGATCCGTTCCTTTCCGGTAGTGTTTGCAACGTGCTCACTATTTCCAGTTCTCAACTTTCCGTTTCAGTTCTTTCCAGACGCGGTAAATGGGACGAAGAGGGAGCACCTTCGAGCTTTTGACGATCATCTTGAGCAGCGACTTGCGAACCAGCTGAAGGGACTCGAGGTCGCTGCGAGGACAGAAGAAGAACGACTAGTTGAAGAGAATGTTATGCATGGCTTCTGAAAGAGGATATTTTGGTCTGTTTATGCTGACAACGACCCATCGAGAGCGGGCCAAAATCATGCAGACCACAGTGGGGTTACAACCGTTATTTATCGACTGATGTGGAATATGGTTTTGTCATTGCTGCAGTGCGACAGCTTGGAAAGTCCGCACGGCGGCCCTTGGTAACGCGACATAATGCCAAGGCAGAGACACCCACCTAAGTGGAAATGATGTTGTGCTATAGCCGAATGATTGTCAACCCAGTTTCTTGTCGGGTTGACAAGTCTAGTTTTTTATAGGGGATAACCGTCACGACGGTATCGGACGGACGTTGTTCTGCACGCTCATGGCCGCAGCGATAGGGGCCAACGCGGGACTGCCAATCGGGGCCAGGGATGAAAACTTAGAGATTAATACCGATACCGATACTTAACACATTACCGATACCGAAGCCCCCAAAGTCATATTTTAACGCAAAAAATGTAGTAAAATTCAGCGAAAAAATGCGCCGAAGCAACTTGTCTGCTAACTGAACATGTTTTAAATGGTTTGAGTTGGAATTTGTTAGGTTTGCATTAATATTTGCGTTGAATTTTGGCTGACGGAAACACCAAAAAAATCTTAATGCGGGCAGATTTTCTCATGACCGATACCGATACCGATACCGATACTAAAAACCCAACAGTATCGGTTTTCGATACCGATACCGATACCCGCATCCCTGATCGGGGCCCGGCGCGCAAGCAGAGAGACTTTTCGACTTCGTATATGGCAAAAATTAAAGAAAACTTAACCAAAATTTGGCCATTTTCTTTGCGTTCCGTAGCTGATGCGCGTATACCGTATGTACCCACATACATACGAAGGCACGCAGTGCATCTTCGGATCGACTAAGCGCACTATGGCGTTCGTCTAACAAGTCGTGACGGCCGATTATTACAGCAATGGAGTTGCTTTGCGCATGGCCTTTGACGTCCTTATTGATGCTCGTATTGCCACATAGGTGGTTTGAACTGCCGCAGCTCCTTCCAGGCTTCCGAACTAAGGTCGGGTCACGGTAGGAGTATGCCCGTTCCTATATCGGGACATCTTTAGATGTCCCGTATTACCTCGCCGCGTTACGGCGTGCCGTTTTATGCAATGGAAATGGAAAGGCTCTGGAAAAGGAACAAGTGGGACCGTACCTTCAGGTCCGTTGCAGTGGAAAAATACGAGTTTTTCTTTGGACCACAACGCATAGCGCCGCGTAGAGGCCATAATCGTACGGAAAACTGCGCGAGGTACAGTACCGAGGCTCAGGTCCTTGTCGAGTCACTTGTGAAGTTTTCAGTTCTTGTAGTGTATTGCTACCAGTGTTTTCCCGTAATGGAACCTCTTTCGAGGGGTTCCAACTGAACCCCTAAGGAACCGGAACCCTTCAAGAAATGTGGAACCGGGAAAACACTGATTGCTGCTTGTAGCTTAACATTCCATGCGGGAATAGCCTTGACTTGTGAATGAATTTTATCGTTTCAGGGGGTTATCGGAGCCGTAACTGTTTGCCTTTAGGCGGTTCGTTTGCAAGTGTTTCCATTTCCGCGCTCGCATAGTATTTGCTAACACACCTTTTTCTTTTCATCGGGGTAGGTGCCTTTGTTGCCTCCTCAAACGTTTGCACAAATCTTCTGACTTTTTCCCGGTTAGAAGCACGAACGCTTCTGACTGGTATCGCTAAGCGTCCGCCCGCGGTACACATTAGCCGCACCCAACCTGCGCACATGGCACTGCTCATGTTGACCATTTTCGGGCTAGCGACGATCGTTCGAAGCGCGGACGTTGTGAACACCGTGCCAGGTTGGTTCGTTCCTCTTGCACAAGCGTCAATAGACACCAGCACATCGTACTGGACTTTGGAAGGCCCCAGCTCTCTGTGCCTCTTTCCGAATCGTGAAAAGCGAGATCGAACAACGCACGTAATCGCGTGATGTTGCCTCGATGCCCTTGTCATTTTGAACGTGGGACAGCTTTGACTAAAGCATAAACCTTGACGTCCGTGGGCACTCGTCGCAGGGTCTCCTATGGACTCTAGCGGAATTACTATGGTTTACAAAGTCGGCAAAAGCATCACAGTTTAGGCTTCGACATCGACCCGTACGCGTTTAAGCAACCCCTCTACACGTACCGGGACGTCTACTATGCCGCCAACTTCTCCATGGGCACTCCCGGCCAACCCACGACACTTGCGGCAATGATTGTGGCAGACGGTGTCTCGGTTCCATCGAAGGGTCTCGATGGCTTCTGCGACCATTTTGACCCGGCCAAGTCCAAGACGTTCCCGTCGGACCCGCTGCGATGGGGCGGCGATCTCGGCGACTCAGGGGTGCGAGGACAGGACGTCGTCAGTGTACGTTGACTTAATGACACAAAGAACGATTTGTTTGTATTTTCGAGTCTGAGTAAAAGCAAAAAACGTAGGATAGAAATACCTATGACTATTTTAGTGTTTGTTTTACTTAAGGTCTAAGCTTGGATTTAACGTTACATTTCAACTAGTTGAGCGCGGAATTTTAGTTATTCGATGACAAAACAAAGTTGTTCAACGTGACCACAAATGTCTATGCCGTGATGAACGTGTCCAAGGGAGAATTGTTCGCTCGAAACGCGTTCGATGGGTTCTTCGGCATCAATTCTCTCTTGAAGACGGCGCCTGTGGCCGAACAAAAGGCGACGGTGGTTCTCACTCGCACGTGCGTAGAAGGATTCTCGGGTGATGCAGGTACGTAAAATGGCGCTGGCCGCTTCATTAACGATTAAGGAAACGCCTATAAGCTAGGTTTGCTTACTGATCATCTCCGACTTTGTGTGAACGACGATAGAATAGAATTTTTGGTCTATTTGACTTCAACCTCGGCTTTCTTATCGTTACCTGGCCGGAACGGACTAAAAAAAAACTCAAAATTACACATGAAGTCGATTCTTCTGCTTGATTAAGCCCTGAGTTCTCGAACTTTCAGGATGGATTACGTACGGAGTTAGCGATCCGAAATGCGAAGTAACCGGATCTACGCGCATGACACTCACCAACACGGCAGCGAGTGTTAGCGTCACCGCCGCTAGCAATGGGCAAAAGACCGCATCAAGTGGTTGGACTGCGGTCTTGGACATTACTGCAGAGGATATCATCGTACCTAAGGTTAACTGGTCGATCGAAAGTCCTTTGAGCATAATGCGTCGAATTGTAGGCCGCTTTTGACAAGCTCAGTTTCGGCGCTACGCGAGCAACGAACGGCAAGTACGGCATCGACTGCTCGGCCACCGTTCAGCTATCGCTTACCTTTGATAGAATGACGGTGAATATCGACGACAAAGAATTGATTTACAAGGTCGGGCAACTAACTCTTGCGTAAAACGGGTCAGTGTCGATAGTACAGCGAACTTGCGATTTGTTTCGAAGAAGCGTGAGCTCCTTTCTCAAGGGCGCCGTCCAGAATTGTTGGAGGGCGATCCAAGCCTGATCATGCCCGTTATAAGACATGTCATAGCCTCGCGCGTTTAGGCCAACAGCGGCTTCTGCTACCTTCGCGTCGTTCCCCGACCGGACCCCACCGACAATACTGGGGTACTTGGTCTCCCTTTCCTTCGCCAGCTGTGCCAAGTCTACGACTTCCAAGCTGGACTCGTCAGCTTCGGAACGTACAAAACATCTGCAGGGACGAAGCGGTGCGAGTACAAGACCGAGCGTCCGGAAGCCGTGCAGCGTCAGTGTGATCCGACGACGACCGCCAGGAACTCTAATACTGTGGAAGCAAGATGGACATACATTGCAGTGTGTGCCATCATGTACCTTTTAACAAAATCGCACATTTAATTCAGAGGATGGTAGTTTCCGAGTGGGCTATGAGACCTGGTAAGGGCTATGTGCCGGACATAGGCTTTATTCATTGCTTAAGCGGTTGAGAAAACATAAAGAGTGTCCGACGGACGGGAACGTCAAACAGCACCGCGCATGCACACCAAATGACTGATCCACAATTGCAAGACTTCCGACGTGATTGCGCAGACTAAGCTTCTAAAATTGGCTATCGTTTTCCTGGAGGGTTCCCTACCTAATCTGTGCAGATTCTCTTCGATTTTTCGCTTCTAAGCGGAGCTCAGTCGGCAGAAAGCGTCAGTTTTAAGTCATCAAAGGTAAGAGAATACCTTGCCGATAGCCGTGCTGCCGGTGAAAGAAATCGCGTCTACGTCGTTGGACTCGCAGATATACCGCGATATGTCAGCGGTGCTTTCGCGATCAGCGGGGATCACATTGAATACACCGTGGGGAAGCCCAGCCTCGTGTCCTGTCTGAAATGTTATGCATTATTATCGAACACCAGTGCATTAAACAGTCCAAGTTAAGATTGTTCGGCATTACATCGCGAAAGCTTTCCAAAGCCGTCCTACCACTTTCCAAGTGTACCAACCACTTGGGCGTCTTGTACGCTGCAATTTGCGACGTCCTAAAGAACCTCTTTGTTGAAGGGATCCGTCACTTCGAACTGTAGCCCCGTCACGGAGTCCAACCATTTGCCTAAAATTACGCATTGGTGGACTCGCTTCAGTTGACCTAGCGCCCAGCATACCGTTTATGAAGCTCTTTCCACCTTCCGGCAACACTTCCGTCTTATAGAATCGCTGCGCTGTCATGCTGCACAACCGTGTGCTGTTCCGCAGAAGAGGAACCACCCGTGACGTCGATTCCATGGTGCTAAAAGCACATGTTGTTGTTTTAGCGGATAGTTCTGCCCGTGATGTGAACCCGGTTTCATTAGCTAGTAAACAAAGTAGCGTCGTTATCACTTGCTCTTCAACGTGACAGGACGCCAAGTCAGTTAATTAGCGCTCTCGCATCTGTTAATGTGAAGCACAGAAGGCCGCTACCGCTGTTCTGTTCTAGCAATAGAAACGCAATTGCTCACTGACTCTGTAGCTGGGGACTGGATACAAAAAAGGCACACCAGCTTGGCTTACACATATTCTAGAGAGTAGCACAGGATATTTGTCTCCGTATGATGGCACAGTACCTTGGAGACTTGCATCATTGGTGATACATACTTGCCCAATAACATGCGAAAACTATAGGAAACGTAGGATACGCCACGGTTTTGCACACATACACAATCGTGCGGTCACCTTCTAATTATTTGCTGAGATTGCTTTACTGATAGTTTGCTCCTTCATGCGAGAAATCCGTGACGGCATCAGGCTCGCCCACAGCTGACGCAACCGTACTCCTCGATGCGAATGAAGTGCAGGATAATCCCTCATAAAAGTAATGGGTCGCCCCGGGTTCTGGGTCATCCCTGCTCATCCATTGACGGCAAACACTCAGAATATTTGTTGTAGTGTCCGCTTCATTTGGCCGCTTAAATGTCTTGTCTTTTCTCGCGCGGCAGTAGCAAGCATTTTGGGTCAACTTTACCCTCCCTTTACCCTTTGTTTACCCTCCCGAAACTCATGTTAAGTAATTCGAGCCTAGCCTTCAAACATCAAATTTTCATTCTGTCCCGATTGCTACTGCCACATTTCACTTTTGCTTAGCCTCAGTAACTTGCGTTTCTTGCTACATCCGTTCGCCTGCCCCCTATGCTTCATTGTCACGAAAGGCCAAACGCATTGTTGCACAGTAAAGGTCAACTTGAGTTGAATCGAGTTAAGGCTGAAACACTGATGAAATTGGCCGCATTCACGAAGTATCAAGGGAACGTCCAGAAATTATGTTAGCTAATACCGTAATCTCAAGAGGCCAAAGAGAATATTTCAGTTACTCTTTATTGCCAAAGTCCCGTTATGTATGCATTGTTGATGGATGGGTTAGTCGGCGCTCCCCGTCGATTACTTCGGGCCGAGGTTGTATGACACATCCGTGCGGGGCTTGTCGCCGCCGCCGCCGNCTTAGTTTTTCGAGGGCTATCGAATGATACCAAACTCGAGGGGATAGCTCAAAATTTTTTGGTTACGAATACAAGAGCCGTTTAGGGTTGTACTAGCGGCTAGGCCGCGCGTCGCGCGGCCGACGCCGCTCGCTGAGGAACTTTCTTTAGCGAGCACTACTGATCTGACAGTAATTTAAGTAACGGAAGATACTTAAATAGTTTTGTAGAACAAATCAATGTTATGCTCATTCGAATCAGCGTTTAGTTCTAGGAACTTGTGCAAGTTTCGGGCGCCAAGCGCACCTACTCATGGATGAGTAGGTGCTGAAAAGGTCCGAGCGTTCAGCGAGGACTGAGCGCTCTGCGGAATGGGGTGTAGTGTACAACAAAAAATGTCTACCAAGCTTGCACCTCGGCCGTGAAATTTATTGTAACGGACACCCGGACAGGTGCGCTTTAGTAAGTAAGGATGGGTGTAGGGGTAAAAATGGATACTAATAAATTTTCAATTTTTTCCTCCAAATGGGTTTCCGGTAACGTCGTAATATTTTTGTTTGCTGAACACATATGAAATACCTTCATTTGAGAAAGTTTTCGGTTTTATAGGATGGGTTTAAAAAACCGCCATTTTGGGGTTTGACCCCTTTAAGGGGTCAAGAGGGGCCTTCAGCCAAAAACAAATGTAACATATGTACTCAGCTCGCTTAGGGCTTTCATTTGAGCTATGACCAGTGCTGTGCAACTTCAAATAAATTCTTCATCTTCATCTTCATTCTTCACTGCGATGATAAAAAATTCTTCATCTTCAACTTCATCATCATGAAGAATTTAAATCTTCATCTTCATTTTTCGTCTTTCGAAATAAATTCTTCATCTTCATCTTCATTCTTCATTGCCACAAAATAAAGTCTTCATCTTCATGTTCAATCTTCATTTCGACGGGAAAAATTCTTCATTTTCATCTTCATTTTATGAGAAAAATTAGGAGAACTGTCGATCAGAGAGCGGAATTTCCGTATTATTGACGATTGACGAATTAAAAATTCTTCATCTTCATGATGAATTTAATTCTTCGTCTTCTTCTTCATCTTCATGAAGAATTTAATTCGTCATCGTCATCTTCATTCTTCATTGCCACAAAATAAATTCTTCATCTTCATCTTCATTCTTCCGCAGTCTCAAACTAATTCTTCATCTTCTTCTTCATCTTCGGAAGATAATGAAGAAGATGAAGAAGAAGATGAAGAATGATGAAGAATAATGCACATCACTGGCTATGACTCGCTGTACTGGCGTGACTTTCAAAAATCACCATTTTGCGGGTTCAACCCCCTTATTGGGGGGTCAAAGGGGGTTTCAGCCAAAACAAATATAAACTCGTTTCTCAGTTTTTCGAGCTCTGTCGAATGACACCAAACTTGCACCTCGGCCGTGAAATTTATTGTAACGGACACGCGGACAGGTGCGCTTTAGTAAGTAAGGATGGATTTGCCCCTATCCTATGCCGTACTCAAATAGCACTGACTCTTTCGGGGACCATACTTAACCTTTCGTACCGTACTGACCACAAAAACAGGCCGTGCCGTAGCACGGAATACGATACGGCAGAGAATGGCGCGGCATGAAACGGCGTTCCGTACTGACTCTGACCGTACCGTACTGCACCTTTTCTACGGCAATACGGTACGGTGCGGCGCTTCACATCTAGTATGGAGGAAAGGCTGTATGGGTGAGAAACGAGAAGTACCCAAACCGTCCAATCGGCGGCGGTCAGTACGTGCTTTGGCTAATCAGACCCTTGGCCGACTGTTGAGGATCGTTTCAGCGACTTCATCAAGAAGACGCCGGTCGGAACCAAGTGGACCGAGGAGACGGTGATGCAGAAGAAGCGTGTGACTCTGGTCGGAGAGGAACGCGTCGCTATCGAGGTGAGCTCTGCTAATTTTTTTTTGACTTTCCGACGGAATTGGCCGACCATCTGTTTCATTTCAGTACAAGTTGACTCAACGCTTCTCGCTCAAAGTGAAGCGCATTCAAGCTGGTCGTTGCGAGGGTGCATTCTTCTACCTTGCGGTCATGGCAATTGCCTTAATGTCCGCAGCAATAACTATCCTCATGCTCGCCTGAACGTTTCTCTGCCGTCCTGTGGCCGATCCGCAACTATGAACGCTGGGCCTGACATTTCATGTACTCACCGATAAGTGTCTTGCAAGCTGGCTTTCAAGCTGGCTTTATGAGTAAAGTATTTTCCAAAGTCCATTGAAAGCCGGGATGAAGTCCGATTGGATTTCACTACAGAATTTAGCTTGTTTTGAGGGGTATTGTCCGTAGGGCATACGGTGAAAGTTAGGCCAAATACACCTAGGAATTTTACAGTGAGAGCGCCCAGGGTGGAAGCCATTTTATCTTCATCAAACGCTTTTGAAAGTTCTGAAATTGAGGGCAAATTCTGAATTAGGATTACCGAAAGCGCCAAAATATTCAGAACCAAAACACAGCCCTCATAGGAAGGCAGCTCCAGAACAATGGCTTCAACTCGGTTTGTAGTGAGCTTACCACATGTTTGCCTATCCACGTACAATGACGTATCCGGCATTAGCAAACGCTACGTAGTAGTTAGCAAAACTTAATGGTACAACTGTCGTAGGATGGCAACGCTAGGTCAAAGGCAACATCGAAGTCGAGCTTATGCCAGCGTAAGACATGTGGAACAACATGTGAAAACAGCAACTGGGCTGAAACGGTTGATGGAAGACACGCCGGCTCAGAATGACTCAGTCCGAGACAGGCGTCTGCAGCAGGATACCTTAAACACAACGGGCTCTTCTGCAGTTTCTGTGTCATTTGGCGGATCAGGCGCATTCGCTGACTTCTCCTGAGGTGCCTTTATATACGATGCCGACGTAGCACGAAGATTGAAGGATGCTACAGGCGGATATGACGATTCATTGCCCCTATGAGCGGGCGTTATTGCCACATTATGTGGGCAATAACTTAGACTTGGACGCGAGACCCCCGTACCGTACTCCGTACCGTACTGACACCCATCGTACCGCACTCCGTACCGTACTGACACCCTCCCCCCGTACCGTACTCCGTACCGTACCAGTACGGCGCTGTACGGTACGGTACGGTACGGACTACGGCGCCGTAGTACGGTAATAAAAAATTAGATACTTTCCGTTTTTTCGCAGGTAAAACGGATCATTTGGACAGCTAACACTAATGCCATCGATATTAAGTGTTGTAAGTGGTGTTAGATACAACTACATGCCCGTCGTTCTCGAAGAAATTTTTCGTATTTTAATTAAACATGCCCAAAATTTCCTCGGTTTCGGCAAAAAATCGGCATTTTCGGCCTGCAGTACGGTACGGACTACGGCGCCGTACTGGGGGTCCTGTCGTACCGTACCAGTACGGTACGGTACGGAAACCCGTACTGACCCATAACCGTACCGTACTCCGTACCGTAGAATACGGTACGCAGTACAGTACGGTACGGAATACGGTACGGTCGTCCAAGTATACAATAACCTGCGGGTTAAGAGCCTGTGAGCAAAGGATTCGGGCCGACGCGTCGAGCTAGCGCGCAGCTAGCTACGAGCAATACGACTACTTCTGATTCTAACCGGCAAGGGCCGAAATTCGGCTAACCATCGGCGCTAGATAGTGCTGTAGGCTGGGCTCGGTTGTCTTAGACTTGAAGATACGTTTATGAAGGCATCGAGCAAAAACGACAGAGTAAGGACTACAAGGAAAGCAGATATTAAATATCCTACACTTCGCAGAGCAGGGCGTGAACAGTGGAGCAACACTCAGGAACCTCCGCTGCCCACTTGAAGACGTTCAGTCGCTTCTTGGACTTCGGGCTCGTTATTGAGTACACGTCGCACTGGGACACGTGGTACTCACGGACACCGCGGTACAAGGCGAAATCGTCGCGAGGAATTGGCACGTCGGTCTTTGACGGCTTGCTCAGGAGCTGAGGCGTGCGCAATTGCCGAGACTTGCCGTACGCACCGCCTTCACACGAGATGCCAACCGACTGCAATTTCTCGTTGGTGCACTTGCCTTGAACGAAGCTCTAAACACATATAAGTCTACATCCTATATAATAATCGAGCGCGGGTTGTGATCTTGTCCGTCTGTCACGCTTTTCAGTTCTAGGCCTTCGCGTGCGTTCTGTGCCGAGATCTTTTGCTCCGGGAGGTTTTCGACCATGCTGAACACGAAAATGACAGAATTGGAACGATTTGGGCACGCTGGAACATCGTTCCGGCACAATGTACCGAAAAATGTTCCAAGCGTATTTCGCTCTGATTATTGGCCCGCGGGGGTTTTCGACCACGCTCAGCACGAAAATGACAGAACTGGAACGATCTGAGCACGCTGGAACATCGTTCCGGCACAATGTACCGAAAAATGTTCCAAGCTTATTTCGCTCTGATTATTGGTCCCCGGGGATTTTCGACCACGCTGAGCACGAAAATGACTGAATTGGAACGATCTGGGCACGCTGGAACATCGTACGGCACAATGTACCGAAAAATGTTCCAAGCGTATTTCGCTCTGATTATTGGTCCGCGGGGGTTTTCGACCACGCTGAGCACGAAAATGACAGAATTGGAAAAAAACAATGAATACATCGTTCGTTTAGTGTGCTCTTCTGGCATACGAATAAATCCGAATTTTGCCCTATATAGCGATTTTAATACGCGATTATCGAGTCTTTTCATCTAGAATAGCCTGCCGCAGGCTCTACGAAACGACTTTCGACTTTTCCGGGGCCCACCTAGGTCGCAGAGCCGTAGCCAGGATTTCAGGATAGAGGGAGGACGTCGGGAACAGGGGATGGGTGGGGGTTTCAATGGGCCAAAATGCGGTCAAAGTGGTAAAAATGGCTAAAATAACATTAGACGTTGCATATTTAAGCCATATTAACTATTTTAGAGCCTTTATAGCTTAAAAAGTTACCAACTTTCTTACTGCCTCCCCCCCCGCTAAATACGGCCCTGCAAGGTCCACCGTCAGACATAGAGCACGGTAACATAGGGTTGTCAGCCTAGGTCAACCTGGGTTCATTCCTCGTAAAGGTACAAAATGCAGCTAAACGTTTATGGGCACACACGACAAGGACAAAAAGACAGCAGCGTAAATGTCTCTTCGCTCTAGATGCTATGGTTCAAACCGCAGAGTATGGCCTGTGCCATAGAGCGCTGCGTGGGGACATCGGCAGTCCACTTGTACACGTACATGTGCTTCTTCGACACTGTACTGGTAAGCGAGTACTCGTCGCACTGGAACACTGGGCCAACCGACTTTCGTCCTTGGTGGCTCGCTCAGAAGCTTCGGCTTGCGCGACTTATGCTGGTTGTCAGGCTCGTCTTCCCAGGTAATGGACAACCACTGCGACTGATTGTTGGCATACGGGCCACGAACGATTGTTTAATTTCCTCGAATAATCCCCCCCCTTTACGGGGTCCACGACAAATAATTCCCCTACCCCGAATAGTTCCCGCTCGAATAATCCCCCCTTGAAACCGAAACCGGACTTACAGACTTTGCTCGGCGCCTGGCATGCTATTTTGCACGGTCTTAGGCCCAGGAGGCAGTTTCGAAGTACTGGCATTGCAACGCGCAGGGAGCCTACGGTCGCATGGTTTGCGTCGGTAGGCTTTTAGAATTCGATGCCAACATGGCCCCAGGATCCCCCACCCAAGTTGAAACGAGCTGCGAAGAACTCCGTCGGCTTACCGACGTATAAATGTCAATGCTTCTAAGGTATAGTGACGCAAAAACGAGTTATTTCGAGCTAACAATGGAAATTCGCTTGGTGGTTTTACTTCGCCAACGCCAGATCGAACTAGCGGCGCTAGGTACTGACGTAGGGTGGACTCGGAATTTATTGAAGCGAAGCTACGTTTATGGTTGCATCGACGGACAGAGTACGTGAGTAAGTAAGTACGACAGAGTAAAGACTACAAGGAAAGTAGAGATTAAATGTCCTTCACTTCGCAGAGCACGGCGTGAACAGTGGAGCGCCCCTCGGGAACCTTGGCGGTCCACTTGAAGACGTCCATTCGCTTCTTCAGCTTCGCGCTCGTAAGCACGTACTGGTCGCACTTGCCAACGCGGTAGTCAGGGCGAGTCATTATTGTGCGGTACGCGGCGAAGTCGTCTCGCGGAATGCGCACGTCCTTGATGGACGGCTCGCTCAGCAGCTTCGGCAAGCGCCACTTCTGCTCCTCGTCATGGTCGTCTGCCCAAGAAACGCCCACCGACTCCAACTTGTCGTTTGTGCATTCGCCTCGAATGAGCGTCTAAACGAATGAGTTTTATTCGCGATGTACGATTCGCAAAAGGGCTTTTTGAAGATGTTCCCGCAGGAACCCTTGCAATATTCAAAACGCCTACGTCAAAGAAGGTGTCGAGCCAATCCACGCCGGCGGAGTCGTACGACTGGAGATCGTAGTTCGGATAGCATGTTTCGCTGAGCATAAAGGCCGGCGCAGGGAGTTCGCGGAATTCGTCGTCGAACTAAAATATTACCGTTTTCGTCGTTATAGAAGGTCTGTTATAATTCGACAGTAACATGGCTACGTCTTAAGTCGGGACGAGCTGTTAGAGAGGCTTGCTCAGCCCACCGACGACTTACATTGAGGGTCTTGACGTGGCTCAGGAAGGACCCGAGCTTGAGCACAGCAATGCAACGTTCCTCGTCGTGCAAGTGCAGGTCTGGCTTGTAGGCCCGAGGTCGGAGCAAGTTGACGATGGAATCGACCACGGCGTAGTCGTCGGTCACCTCCGCAGCGAGCACTAAGTGTGTCATCATGCGGGGAGAAAAGGAAGTAAAGAGCTTACTGTCGAACCAAATGCGGTTTACTAGAAACTCCACATGCTGCGCGCCTGCACGAAAGTGTTGCAAAAACGCGCTATCGCTGTCGTCGAAGTAGAAATCCTCGACGAAGGCATGCTGGAATCGTAAGAGCATGCCGTCAAAGTCACCGTCGATCAATGAGGCACTGAAGTCGGGCGGCCTCTCGTAAATGTCTTCTGAGGGGGCGACGCGAAGGAGCCGTTCCTCCGCAAAATGTCCCTGAAAAGCAGCTTCAGGTAAGAAGGCACGTTCATCGGCACATTTTTTGCTCGTGAATCACGAGTGCGTCAAAGTAATATCGATTATTTTCTCTCGACCGGTGCAAATCTGGTATTATAAAGGATGCGTTGATAAGAAACGAACCCATTTAAATCAATTAGAGTAAACTCTAACCACTAAGGACAGTCCATACCTTATGTGAACCCACACAGCGTTTCTAGACCTCCCACCCTCCCCCGACGTGAACATGTGTAAACATAGGCTTGCCCCTGTAAGCTAACCAAAAATTTCAGCCCATTTGCTGCCTTACACTATGTAACAAGCGGCTGGGCTGCGCTTCGCGCAGCCGGAGCCGCTAGCGGGGATTATCTGTACCAAGCTTTCAACTTATGTGTCATGGAGCTACGCCCTGCATCCAGTGTTCCAAACGTCGTGCGTCGGAACATTGTATAACGACGAAATTTCTAGGTAACTTTGCACAGGCTAAACGCACCCTTTTTCGGGTAAATGAATGATGTCAAACTCGAAAGAGTAGTCGGGTTTTGAATTTCTACCGACATACACCAGACCTTTAGTGGCCCCATGCCCTGGCTCCCGGATACACCCCCTTGAAAAATGNATAACTGGCATATTTAACGATCGTTCGTTGCAAACTGAATCACCGTGAACCGGTTGAAGGCGATCGCCGTGTCTGAGGGCAAGAGGTGAACAATGCAGAAGTGCAGAGTCAACTAACGTATCGCGACGTTCTCGTAGGGGCGGAATCGGTCGAGCAAAGTCTGAAGTTAGTAGTGTCAGAATTCTCTTCGACCGTGCTTGCTAGTGGCACGGACATTGTGCCACAAGCTGCATTAGATACGCTGACGATGCATGTCCCCGTTTCTCCTCCGTCTACATTCAGCTCTGATGGCCTGATTGAATTTTATTCTGATTTCGACTTTTATTTTTGTATTTTCTCTAGGGAACACGGCAGGTACACTGTAAATGCACGTCCCTGCTGCTTACTCCATGTTTTCGTTTGCAGGCCTGAATGTTCAGTAATCAGAATAAATAGTTCACGCGCAATTGAAAGTTCATGCGGCTAAGAATAGTGTGCCCACAAAACCTTCCTTCAATACGTGAACTGATAATGAGACAACTTGGCGATGTTGCAGTTCGCGACATTGTAGGATAGAGGTCGTTGAGCGTGGGCTGCGTTCCCTTGGTCCCGGTTGCTTTATACGCCACTTAGAAGGAGGAATAGTCTTTTTATACCCAGTCGACACGCTAGCAAGCAAGAAATTGTATTCATGTGGCCGACACGTCGTTATCAATTTTCGCCGAGTTCTGTCATGGACCTGAGCCGTCGTTGTGCTGAACCGCGGCAGAGGACAAGGCGGTCATGGCAACTTTTCAAGCGGCGGCCGCTTGCGGAATCTCTGAGGACCATTTGTAGGTTATTTCTTATTGCTTAAGCTTAGCCGTACACGTCGACAAAGCTACCTATGTCCGGAGTAGATACAATTTTGCCCCTACCCCGTGCCGTACTCAGAACCGTACCCACTCCCTCGGGAACTGTACTCAACCTTTCATAACCGTACTTACCACAAACAGGCCGTGCCGCAGCAATGAATACGATACGGCAGAGAATGGCGGGGCATGAAACGGCGTTCCGTACTGACTCTGACCGTACCGTACTGCACCTACTACAGACGATCGTTTCAGCGACCTCATCAAGAAGACGCCAATCGGAACCCATCGCAAGTGGACCGAGGAGACGGTGATGCAGAAGAAGCGAGTGACTATAGTCGGAGAGGAACGCGTTGCCATCGAGGTGAGCTCTGCTAATTTTCTTCGACTTATCCGCCTTTCCGACGGAATTGGCCGAACATATGTTTCATTTCAGTACAAGTTGACACAGCGCTTCTCGCTGAAAGTGGAGCGCATTCGAGCTGGTCATTGCGAGGGTGCATTCTTCTACCTTGCGCTCATCACAATCGCCTTCATGTCCGCTGCAATAACTATCATCATGCCCGCCTGAACGTGTCTCTGCCGTCCTGTGGTCGATCCGTAACTATGAACACTGGGCCTGCCAATGTCTTGTGAGCTGGCTTTATGAGTAAAGTATCTTCCAACGTCCGTTGGAAGCAGGGATGAAGTCCGATTGGATTTCACTACAGAATTTAGCTTGTTTTGAGGGGTATTGTCCGTACGGCATAGGCGGAAAGTTAAGGCAAACATAGGAAATTTTGCAATGAGAGCGCCTAGGGTGAAAGGCATTTTATCTTCACCAAACGCTTCTGAAAGTTCAGGAATTCAGGGCACATTCTGAATTAGGATTGCCGAAGGCGCCAAAATCTTAAGAACCAAAACCCATCCCTCGTAGGAAGGCAGCTCCAGAACAGTGGCTTCAACTCGATTCGTGAGTTTACCACATGTTTGCCTATCCACGTACAAAGACATATCCGTCATTAGCAAACGCTACGTAGTAGTTAGCAAAGCTTAATGGTACAACTGTCGTAGGATGGCAACACAACGCTACGATGGCAGTCCGAGACAGGCGTCTGCAGCAGGAGCCCTTAAACACAACGGGCTCTTCTGCAGTTACTATTTCTGTGTCATTTGGCGGAACGGGCGCACTCGCTGACTTTTCCTGAGGTCAGTGGCGTAGCTGGGGGGTGCGCAGGGTGCGGCGCACCCCCCTCGAGCCGGGCCGAAGGCCCGGCGAGGTAAGGGGGGACCAAGGCACAACAAATTTTCAAGGCAACTTTACCATGAAAGCCTAAAAACCTCGTTGGCGGCGCCTGCGGCGGCCTATGTTCGGTATAAACACACCAAAATTAGTGTTAAAAACCGCTGTGAGGCAAAAAGGGAGGCTTCGGAAAACTAGCAAAGGGGAGACCAAGGCATATTTTCGGCGCCGGACGAAGGCCGGCGCTGAAAAAAATGGTAAGGGTCCCCCCTTACCATGGCGCCCCCCCCCCCCCCCTTAACCGGATCCTAGCTACGCCACTGCCTGAGGTGCCTTTTTCCGTTGCAGACCTTAGCACGAAGATAGAAAGATGTTACCGGTGGATATGACGATTCGTTGCCCCTAGCATTATGTGGGCGATAACCGGCGGATTAAGAGCCTGTGAGCAAAGGATTCGAGCCGACGCGTCGAGCGAGCGTGCAGTTAGCTACGTCTACTGCGACTACTTCTTATTCTATTTCGGCTGACCATCGGCGCTAGATACTGCTGTAGGCTGGGCTCGGTAGTCTTAGACTTGAAGATACGTTTATGGAGGCATCGAGGAAAAACGACAGAGTAAGGGACTACAATACACTGGAATAGGGTTGGATGCGCTCGAGCACGTCCCGTTTGCAAAAACAGTGCTTGCCATAGGCACTTTTTTGAGCGGCCAAGACGCGTATGGAATAGCGCTGGTTTGGTGGCTGCATCGTTGCAGAACGCCAATGAAGACGTTACGCATTCATAATCAGGGCTCCTTATAACAGCAGAACCAAGAGTAAAACCGAACGTGGTCCGCCCTCTCTCAGTCTTTCTGCGCGCTCGCGGACAACGTTCAGACGTTTTTGTGGGAACCGGTACCCGTGCACGTAAAAAGTACTGAGAATGCTCATTGTCCACGAAAACAAGACTATTTTGTTTCACGGACCTCGGTAAAATTCAATGACCACCGAAATATGTTCTTCCGCTTCGCGGAACGTACTTTCGTTGCAAAGAAAATGCATGAAAAGCCTAGGCTACGCTAGTCGATTGCGGCTTACAAAAATCCAAAAAAATACTCAGAACGGTAATAAAGCAAAGCATGGACCGAAAGTGACAAATATACACGTTAGCACAATATTTGTTGAGTTTGCCCCCCCCCCCCCTCCCACTTTTACACGTCCCTCAGGCAGCGTCGACAAATTGCGGGGATCGTTGCTGAGGAACTAGGGCAGTACATATAATTCGTTGTCGAAACGTCCCGTTGTCGAAACTACCCTTGCCGAAACGGCCTTGTCGAAAAGTCACGCACTCAATGTCAATGCTTAAAGCATAGTGACGCCACAACTAATTATTTCGAGCTAACAATGGAATTCACTTGCTGGTTTTACTTCGCCAACGCCAGATCGGACTAGCGGCGCTAGGTACTGAGGTAGGCTGGACTCGGAATTTATTGAAGCGTAGCTACGTTTATGGTTGCATCGACGGACAGAGTACGTCAGTAAGTAAGTACGACCGACTAAAGACTACAAGGAGAGTACACATTTAAATGTCTTTCACTTCGCAGAGCATGGCATGGACTGTGGAGCGCCACTCGGGAACCTCGGCGGTCCACTTGAAGACGTCCATTCGCTTCTTCAGCTTCGCGCTCGTAAGCACGTACAGGTCGCACTGGCCGACGCGGTAGTCGGGGCGGGTCATTGCCGTGTGGTAAGCGGCGAAGTCGTCTCGCGGAATGCGGACGTCTTTGAGAGACGGCTCGCTCAGCAGCTTCGGCAAGCGCGACTTCTGCTCCTCGTAATGGTCGCCTTCCCAAGTAACGCCCACCGACTCCAACTTCTCGTTTGTGCATTCGCCTCGAAGGAAGGTCTAGATGAATGAGTTTTGTCCGCGATGTGCACCAGGGACGCTCCAAACAGAAAACGCCTACGTCAAAGAAGGTGTCGATCCAGGCTACGATGTCGGACTCCTCGGACTCGACGTCGTATTTCGGATAGCGTGTCTCGCTGAGAATAAAGTCAGGCGCAGGGAGATCGCCGTGACAGTCGTCGAACTAAACGCCTGCCGTTTTCGTTGTAATCAAGGTGAGGGAAGGGGCTCGTTACTGGACAAGTCTCATTTTACAGGCCCCTGAACATAAGCTAGTCCGCAATGTTGCATCGTTAGGTTATGACAGTTCGACTGCACCGAGCAGCTAGCTGTCTGAGAAGCTTGCTCAGCCCACCGACGACTTACGTTGAGGGTCTTGACGTTACTCAGGAAGGACTCGCGCTTAAGCAGATCAACCCAACGTTGTCCGGTGCGCAGGTGCCACGCCGGATTGTAAGCTTGAGGTCGCAGCAAGTTGACGATGGAATCGAGCAGAACGTAGTCGTCGGACGCCTCGTGGGCGGGTACTAAACGCGTGCATCCTTTTGCTTGGGGAGGAGGACATAATTCGCTTACTGTCGAACCAAATGCGTTTTACTAGGAACTCCAGATTTTGCGCGTTTGCACGAAAGTGTTGCAAGAATGCACTATCGCTGATACCGAAGTGGAAATCCTCCACGAAGGCATGCTGGAATCGTAGGAGCATGGCGTCAAAGTCACCGTCGTGCAACGAGACATCGAAGTCGGGTGGGCTGTCGTAAACGTCTTCTGAGGGAGCGACGCGAATTTGGAGCTGTTCCTCCATAAAAGCTGCCTGAAATGCAGCTTCAAGCACGAAGTTCATCGGACAAACTGCTTTCGGAAACATTTTTTGCTCGTGAATTACGAGTGCATCAAGGTACCGTACTTCCCGGAATAACTTCCGGGGCGAGTTATTCTTCGTAAGCTGATTTTAAAAAAAGTCAAATTCCAATTTAAATTTCAAAAATTGTAAAAAAAATTATTTTTACTTTTAGTCAGAGGGTGAAATGGGTCCGACTTTGGCGGGCCTGGCCCGACTCGGACGTTATTTCAAGTGGGCCCGGCCCGAGCCCTGGGATTTTGGAACCGGCCGGCCCGACACGGTTGTGGGTCAAGCCGTGCCCGGCCCAGGCCGGCCCGTAAATGTACCTAGGTTTTTTCTAAATAGTGTTTAGGTATTTGGATTTTTAATCGAAAAGAGATTACTTGCGTGCTTACTCAGAGAATATACATTCCAGTAGGAGTGCGAACTGGTTGAAAACTTTAACCTTCAGGCCTAGGACGCGGGAATTATTCGAGAGTGGAACTATTCAGAGAAGGGGAATTTTTAACGGACGAACACATTTTGAACTGAGCCTAAGTCGCGGCTAAGCCAAAAGATTCGCGTAATTTTTGCCAAAACTGGTTAAAATTTCATTTAAAAAATTAGACCAATTAAGGTCATTTTTAATGAGGGGGGTTTAGAGAGGGGGAATTATTCGATTGAATGTGGTAATATCGACTACTATTTTCTCTAATAATCCCCCGCGCCTCTATTAGCTCCTCTCCTCTAATTAGCCCCCCCCCTAGAGGCCGATTGCTAAATAGCACCCCTCCCCTCTATTAGCTCCCCCGGGAGAGCTAATAGAGAAAAATGTTCGTAATTTTCGGACATTTTCTGCCAATTTTAAAGTATTCCACGCACGTGAACACACCGTTCAACTTCCCTCTCCCTCTAAGAGTAGTTGTGCACAATTCGCTGACACCCCCTCCCCTACGAAGTTCTGGACGCTCCCCTAGAACGTCGTTCAACGTACCATGTAGACGACATAAAGAGTGCGACGAGGCAGCACGCGTGCGCTGTCCACGATCATCTTGAGCAGCTACCTGCAGACCAGCTGCAGACTATCGAGGTCGTCTCGTGCGCAGAAACGCAGCACTTCGTAGATGATTTCCGCCTGCATCGTTTCAGAACTTGAAGTGAAAAGATGAAATGCACTCGAAGTGGGGACTTTTTATATTGCAGCATCTAGAACAAGGTCATAGAGCTGCGGCGGAGTCCACGTTTTCTGAGAATTCGTAATCGCTCGCAGGCAATCAAAAGACCTTTCTTATGGGAATGGGAACACGTACCGGCCCACGGAAAAATCATGTTTTTGCTCAGTGTTTACGAATAAAAGACCATTTTCAGTGGTTCATTTAAGAGTTGATGAATGCGAGTATGCTTTTTGCTTCGCGGACCGTTTTGTTGAGCGCGAGCGACTTCCAGCAAATCCCCCAGTCTGCTACATTTGTCATTTGTTGTCAGCCTGATCGGTACTATTGCGCAAGTCAAGCCCGTCTGACACGTCGCAGGGAAATGACTTCGTGTTTCACGGCAGAGTTAGGACGCCCAGATCGCATGATGACGTCGGTGTTTTCTTGCGTTCTTATGACGACAGGAGCATGCCGGCTTCTGAATGCGCTCGTTCGTGAGCAACGACGGGCGCTCTCAGCGCCTCGATTATGGCTCATCTTTTCCGACACTGTTTTCTGCACAACAATGACAGAACAAGCAGCAAGCGCTGCTGGAGCGATTCTAAACAATCAATGTTCGGCAATTTCTTCGTGATTCCTCTTTCTTTCCGACCGAAAGAAGCCGCTTCTTTTTCGTGTTCCCCTTCTGCCTTCCCAATCACGCATACGGCGAAAGAAATGTCGAAGCTGTATATATTGATGACGATTCTTTTCGCCGTGGCTTCGCTACTTTTGACCGCCACCCTGGCCTGCAGTAAGACAGTCGGTCAAGTGCTTATGAAAGGTGTGTTTAGGACCATCAACGGTGAATGCATCCCGACACTGTGCTATGACCAGTGCAAGCAATTTACGAATGGAGGCGCCTGCGAACAAGGCGTATGCCGATGCGGCTTATAAGTCTGTTTAAGCCTTCCTAGCCTTAAGCCCATAAACTTAAGCTTGCACCCCTTGTATCTGAACTTCTTGTTTAGCAGCGAAAATAGGAACTATCGACAAGGGTTTCACTTTCAGTCCTTCGTCTTTCGAACAAGCTTCCGTATCATGTCATGACTTTAACATCAGCATAGAAAGAAGATCCGTGAGCTCGCAACACAGCGGGTTATGAGAACTTAACCGGATACCTAAGAGAAACTCAATAAAAATTAGGACATTCCTCAGCAAAATGCGAAGTTCATCAACAGGCTGTTTTGCATGTTAGCAGGGACTAAGTTACAAAGGTTGCCAAACCAAAGATATCCCGGATCCGTCGCGTATCAGGACATTCGGTCCCATGCGAACTTTGTATGTAGCAAGAACGATCCGGCAATGTCGAAATGGACACATTGCACCGTAGTTCCTCTAATGGCTACCCTTCCCAAGTTTTCACTCGCTGGTTGCACCCTATCAGGATCCCTGGTCAATCGGTGACGACGCACTTGCCCCGAAAGCATCATGCTCTTACACTAAACAACTGCGCGGATAGAGGACAACTTTATGTGTCTACCCGTTAAGTAAAAAGGCTATGCAATAAAAATTCGCAACCGTTCAAAGTTCGACTGATTGATGTTCTGTCGGAAAATTTTGCGCGAGTATAAAACAGGACTTAGATAATTTGTCTGCTCGCTAG
The DNA here is from genome assembly GCA_020875895.1 of Aphelenchus avenae. NCBI lineage: Eukaryota > Metazoa > Nematoda > Chromadorea > Rhabditida > Aphelenchidae > Aphelenchus > Aphelenchus avenae. The sequence goes on from JNEY01000373.1 coordinate 53,500, forward strand.
CAGCGAGCTGGAATCACTTACGCACCAAATACCCAAAGACAGTGCCATTCCGATCGTAAGATGCGCTAGCAGCTGACTGTGGAAACACCAAGGGTGTGTCGGAATTGCGATTTCCGACTTCATGCAGGTAGAACATTTCAGATTTCCGACCTGCCAAAACACTTTGAAAATGGGCGATATTTTGCTTATCGTCCAAATAGCTTAGAATAACGATGTTAACGAGTTTTTCCTTGTTCCTCTTTTTTGCCCTTGTTCTTGTTCTGTTCCTTAAGAGCAAAAGTTCATCGTGCCCCGTAATTGTTCGCGTGGAAAACAAAGCAACTGAACAAGGACATGACCACTTGTCCATTGCGGACTGCATGGGAACTGCAGTCGCGAGGTCACTACCGCGCTTTGTCACACTGTTTGCATATTAGTCGTTGCTCTGATTCGCCGCGGCAAACGAAAGGGCGGGATCTTTGCTGACGGCGAGGATTCGAATTGCCCAAAATCAAGTTGCAGAGACGAAGGTTCTTCGTGTACCTAGTTTTAACCAAAAGATTTTGACCGGTTTCGCTGGCTCGCAAGGGTTTTCTTCTACTATACTTTCCGTTTTCGCGCCGACCCAAGAATCCTCACCACGCCCTCAGTCCTCAAACTCAGCGGCATTTTTGTCTCGACGGCGCACGCGTGCGGTCTCTTGGCCCGCAAAGGGCACGCCGAACACTTTGTTTGACCAACTGAGTTTGAACTTCCTGGTTTATATTTAGAGAAGACCAGATGCGTGAAAGATGGCCTCATCTTTGTTTGTCCACCGAGAAAAGAGCGTTTTAGGCGTTGCAAAAGGCAAGGAGGTGACTCTTTCGCGCGTGACCCTTGACCGACGCTAAAAGTCTCGGTCCAAGCTTGAAAGAAAGGGCACCGGAAAAGTCCCGCCGCGCCGTCGAGTTATTACCCTTTGTTTAGCCTAATGACATTCCGGACGCTGTGGAAGATTAATAGCTCCGTAGATGGCTCATTTAAAAAAGTGAAACTTTCGACGGCGAACCCGTCTCTCTTCATTAGCGAACACTGGAACTAATCGGGTGCTCTGTCGCATGAATGACATTACCCTCAGATTCCCTTCCACTTCACGTCACGTTGCCTTCAAAGCGAATGAGAGACCATTCGCTTTTGGCACTCGAGGATGTCCCATGATTTGTGCGCCCCAGTTCCAGCTCCGAAGGTGATAATCCGTGTGAATGGCCCTGGGCACGGTCAAGTGCTATCAGAAGAATACCCAGGAGATTCCTCGATGAGGCTCATCATTATCGCACATAGTCGCCTTACCGCATCATCTGAGTGATTGCCATCGCTCCTAAATTAGTCGGGAAAATGCGAGTTTTGCGGCCATACTTTTCGGACGGTTCGAGATGGTGACGTGGTTATGACGTTAACAGTTTGCACGCTGGTGGAGATTTTTTCACTTTGTCATGTCTACGGGAAGATTCGTACGCTTTTGTATTTTCGTTTAGGTCACGGAGTGAAACAATATTGCTTTGCGCTTTAAGGGACGTCTTTGAGAAGACTCGTCTTTTGGCCATTTTATTTGGTGCTATCTAAAATCATACTGAGTTGAATCAGATAAAATAGCGCAATCAAACTCTTCTTGACAGTTCCATCAAAAACAGAGAAATATGTCGCGTTTTTGTGCAAACAATGCCTTGATCACTCGGCTCTTTATCTGGGAGATCCAATTTCGCAGCTGCGAGAGGGGCGCGGTGTGACCTTAGAGTCGGCCAGTCCTCTGCGGCATTTTTTTACAGTGACGCGTTTGTGTTTGCACTCTGTCAGTGGCATGCCATACGTTTTCACACAGGCCGGGATTAAGGTTTAATAACTGGGTCGGTCAATAAGTATCCAGTTAGAACGGCCTATTTGTATGGCAAAGATCGTCGATGTTTCGGGATCACGTTCTCGTTCAGGTGTTCACTGCAATGGAGGGAAAAGTTATGAAGCTTAGTCAAACGCGTTCGTTTTGCGTACTCGACGACACTCTTTGGAGCATCCAGAGAATTCCGTCATAAGACGTTTTTCGGATTTCCCCTCGACAATACCCCGCGTGGTCACTTTTCCCTTGTGTTAACTGATGTGGGCTCTGCGGTTTTGCAGCGCTTCGCGCCACGCGTTTTGCGCTTCTCCCTTTCAGCCAGTTTGACAGTCGGCAAACTGCGCCAGCAAACCCTCATAACGTGGGTCTGATACTTACCATCAATATCGGACCAGCTGTCCGTTTGGTGGCGATGTGCGGCCATCTGACGCCCTCGATCGATCCTTGTACGGATTGGTATGCGCAAGGTTCCCCGCGGTGCGCGCGAGAATGAACGCCCCCCGGCTTATTACCGGCGCAATGGGACGGAGTGAAAAGAGTCATTTGCCTCCAAGACGTGCAAGGCCACGCTTGTCGACAGCTGGGTTTCTTTCTGGAACCATCTGTTGTTTAGTTGCAACAATTTTACGAGCATGCTGATCGAATCTAATGTAGGTAATGGAAGTTGCATTTGAAAGATTATCGACGATACCCGTTTTATGCGGCGCTGCAGTGGTTTTTCCACGTAATTGTAGTCCCCTTTGAGTGCCAAAACCGGTTTTCGTATGTTGCGAAAGTTGCTGTGGTGCCCTGCACCTTTGGTCAAAGCAGGAAACCGTTTCAAATCTGCTTGAGCAGGTACGAATTTTCACGTTTCTTCAAGAGAGCGTCCATCTCCCGTCTTAAAACAACACTTTATCTGAGTGAGAAGAATCTTCCGACGTTTTGTGGGGTTAACGGAAGCGTTGGAATAAATTGGTGCTTTGTGTCCGTAACGGTCGTGGCAGTACATTCCTTTCAGAATTTTACAGCGTTATTTATCTCGAATGCTTCTATCGCCTTTGTCGAATGTTCGTCTGACAAAAACACGCGTTTTTTCGTTAGAAATGATTTGCGCCCATTGATTCGTCAGCTACCGAAACCCTTGGATTGGCTTTGACGATCTTTCGCTTTTCAGCGGACGCGCCCTCAGTTCCAGCCGGTTTTCCATGGAAGAGCTTCGACGCCAGTACGAGGCCGAAGTCAACAGGTAAGATCTCGTCGCATGACACCTCCACTCCCATCCTTCTTGGCGTTTGCTCCAAGCCCATGGTCTTACCATACCCTGGCCTGCTGTATTTTTCTGTTGAGCGTTGTCCTCGTAGGGCATGCAAGTTCCGAAAACTTTTTCTTTATCTTTTACCGGGAGGGAACCTATGTATGTCGGGAGAGAAGACTGCAGTTGCCAAAATACTAGGCTTAGTTTCGGAGTCGTGGAATGGCTACCAAGACATTCGAGTCCCCGTTGCTTACCCAACTGCGACTACTGGGAGCTAAATGCGAGATTACGAGAGAAGTCAAATTCTCTTAAATGGACACGGTTCTGGCTTACGGTTGAATGTATTACCGAACGTACGATCGCCGACGAACAACGGCATGAAGAGGGATGCCCACAGTGGCGGTTATTGAGACTCGTCCAAGGGGGGTCGCAGAGGGTCGCACGTGGGGAATTTGCAAAAATTTCAACAGTGTATGTGCCTGCGGCACGGCGCGAGGGGGGTCGCCGTCCTCCGCGACCACCCCCCCCCCCAAAGACCGCCACTGTTTGAGAGCATGTGAGACGTAAAGATTCAGTATAGTTAGCGTGGCGGGAAGATGGCCTCGAAGTTACCTAAGAGCGTATCCGCTTGATTTTCGCCCGTTAATCGTTACATTCCAGACGGAGAAAGTCGGACGTCGCGCTCGCACAAGCCCGAAAGAAGCATGGAGATGAGCTCGCGAAGAAGGACCACCACTTCAAGAAGATGGAGCGCTTCTACAAGGGTGAGCTGGGAACCATGCGAGCCCTCTACGACGAGACGAAAAGGGCCCTGGGGGACATCCGTGGAGGCGACTTGGTCACGAAGCACAAGGATCTCAGCAAGAAGCACGCATGGCTTAAGGACCTGTAAGTACCAGTATCGTTCTGTTATCGCACCTCGCTAAGCTTACTCTCTTGGACCTCACTAAAACTGCTCTTGACCGCACTAGGCCCACTCCTGTATTTCGGTAGGCCCACTCTCGAGCCCCATTAGGCCGACCCATTCTTGGACTTTTTAGACCGTCCTGTGTCCCATCTGCCTGCATTTTTCTCATTACCCGCTCTCAGACTTTGTTAGGCTTTGTCGGACCTCACCGGACCCGCTATTGGAGCTCGCTGGGCCCACTTTTGGACCTCGGTAGGCCAACTCTGCGACCTGGTAACGTACCACACTAGCACCGCTCGGTTTGCAGGCAACCCTGGGCACGGGTCCCGAACTTCGGACCCGGACCCGCCCGCGGGTCCGAAACTCGGACCCGGACCCGGGCCCGGATCCGGACCCGGCACCCAGTGAAATCCTTCTTTAACAATGAATTTTTTGAGCTCGCAGGTCAAACTTAGCTAAAAACTGGTTAAGGTTTTCGAAATGTAGTAGAAAATTGGGAAACATTTCAGCGTATTTTCATGATAACGTGTGCTATTTCGAAAAAATATCTATCAAAAGTTAGCAAAAATGGCCGCAATTTAGTAAAAGCGGGTCTTGTCGGGTCCCGGGTCCGTCCAATGGACCGGGACCCGGACCCGCCGCCTGGTACCAGAAGAGACCCGGAACCCGGGCCCGTTTGCCCAGGGTTGTTTGCAGGTCCATAAGGTTCGTTTGCAGGTACAACTCGCTCCTGCACGGCGACGCCGGGAAGGCCGTGCGATCCGTGGAGGACGACTTGCGGAAGAAGGACGTCGAGGTGCAGCAACTGACCAGGGAGCTCGGCGACATGAAGACGTCTTACCGGGAGCTGGAGAAGCGACTTGAGAACGCCAAAGCAGCGCCGTCGTTCGAGAAGGGAGCATTCGCGGAGGCAAAGAAGATACTCGAAGGGGAGAAGGATATCCTGAAAGACGAGAAGCAGGCTATCAGAGTCGAAAGGGGTGCTTTCGAATCCGAAAAGGCAGCATTCACCGAGCAGAGGAAGGTTCTTGAAGCCGAGGCGGAAGAGGTCAAGAGTCGGTACTACTAAAAGCTGGACCGGTGTCTCCAAAGGGTTCGTCATAGAATGACGATCATCCTTCATTAAATTTGTTGCGTTTCAGATTTGGCACCTGCAGGACGAACTGAAGCGCCGTCAGGACGAGAACAGCGAGCTCCGGACGAAGGTCGAGTTCCTGGAGAAAGAGTAAGTGACTCGTAAACGCCCCAAGGCCTTGTCCTTTTCATTGTTTGCGAGATACTAGGTCACACCGCCGAGCGAGTCCAATTCCTAAGCGGGATGTCGAAATTAATTGCTCTGATGTAGGCAAGGACAGCTGAACGACGACTACTCCTTTGGGCGGCGAGGAGGGGGGGGGTATGACGTTTTCCTAGGGGGAAGCCCCCTGTCTAGCGCGCCGCTCTTGACAGCAGCCAGCGTATTATATTATTGAAGCTTCCCAATAGATAGGTTGTCCAAAATTGCACGGTCATTAAAAACTTCACAAGTATCCTTGGATATCCTTCTACAAGAAAGTTGTTTCTGCCGAACGATATGCCCTGCTTTTAGGGTCGACGAACGCGAGATGCAAGTGCAGCGTCTCATGGACGAGGTCAATAAGCGCGAGGTGCTCGTCGAGGTCCAGAAGTCGTCCATCGAGCGTCTTACCGGGGCGCTACAGCTGCACAAAGTCGAACTCATCGAGGAGTAAGCACCTGAGTTCCGGGTTTGACGGCTGAAGCTCGGTTTCAGAATCATAAACGAGAGCATCGAGTGCAAGTCTTCGCCTCAGTAGCGTCTTGCGCAGCGTCGTCGCAGGGAACACATGCAACGTCATCATCGAGTCATCATTTTTTTGGCATTTTAATTGTTGTACATAGTTGCACGTTCATCATTGCATTGTATGCAATGCGTTCCTCGCGTCAATTTAACTCTGTTGTCTATGTTGTCCTTATGTTAACGTATCCATACCGCATGCTGAATATGCTAACTAACAAGCTGTTTCCGAGAAAGCAGGACCTTCCTTGCAATCGAATGATTGGGTCGTCGAACGTGGTATCCAAGAACAATTTTTGCGGGCCGCACTAGGCATTTGTCGAACTCTTGGAGCCATTCTTGAACTGTCTCGCTCTTGGGGCTTAAGCTGGCCCAATGGCCAACTCCTAGACCTCATGTCGGCCATTACGCATAATCACAATCATCGTTGGTTTCTTGCGACCTTCAATGATTCGAAAGTTATTGTCCGTTTTTTGTAGCGCTGCCGACGTGTTAACTGCTACCACGTGCCCGACGGCTACGACCTCGTTTTCTGCCCGCCATCGGGTGGAGCCCGTGATATGGTCCTGATAATGAGAGTGACTTTCTGAACCCTAGTCCCCAAACGAATTTATGACACCGAGACATGTCCAAGCTACAATAAGTCTAATTATCACCCCCATTGTCCTTTGAGAAAAGAGTTCCTGCGCACACGTTTTCGACCATGTGTCCTCAAGTGATTCACGTGCGGGCTTGACGCAAATATCACCATGGTTTTTAGGCGACTACAAGATCACGGAAGTTTTAGTGTAACATGGTTAGCATCGGTAATTTCGTTTAATCAACATGTGGAAGTCGTTAGAGACAAGATCGAGGGAAAGGCACGCAGCATATAACATCGTTGCCCCAAATACTGGGTCTAGTCGTTCCCAGAACAACCTGACGTTGTGCTAAAGTTATATGTTCTAGCTGACGTCAGAAAGTTCACTGTCTGCAAGGAATCGTATGGGTAAGCAAGTTCAGGTGTGGACCATATGTCTCGTGCGAGGTATCAGTAAGCTTTATGCCGGTTAGGCACCGCATAAATGTGTTGTTCAGTGTAATGGAGATGGTATCGAAAATCACTCCATCAGGATGATGGTACTTCTGGGACCTTCTCAAAGCGTACTTCAGAGACGTGGGGCTGGTTTAGCATCGTCATTCATGGCGGAGATCAAGAACCTCTGGGATCGAATCTTCGAGTTCAACCGGTACTTCCGCCTCATCCAAGCCGTGACCGCATTCTGCTTCCATTCCCTTTCGCTCTACTTCTTTGTCGCGACGCTTCGATGGGTCAGAAGGACGAAGCTGAGCTCGATTTCAACGCTCCTGAAGTTCTTCCTCGTCGTTTGGATTGTCGAAGACACCATCGCCGTTCCCTACAGCGTCTACATAGCGGCCGGATGGAGACACAATGCCGGCGATACGTACTTCGAAATTTCCTTCTGGGTACGTAAACTGCTTGGGTTTTAGCTTTAAAGAGCCTAAACTTAGATCACTTGAATGGGTGCTTCTCTAGTCCACAGAGTCGTTATATGGTCGAACTAATTAGTGGAAGCCAATTAAGTTATTTAAGGCGCCGTCCAAACGATTTTAACTGTTTCTTGTAAAATTCACTCAGAAAATCGCCATCTTCCTTTCAGAAACGGAAGAAAAAAAAACAGAAACGGCCCGAGAGAACACGTTCGAAGCATTGTGTTCGAAGGATACGCTGTTCGAAGTATTCCAAACAACTTTCGCCTCGCCAATGCCATAAGTTGTTGCATGGCTGACGCATTTTCATTAGCACATTTACTAGCGGACCTTATACACCTGAATATACCCTATGCACTCTTTACAGACCGTCGTGTGGGAGCGGTCCTTCTCGTGCGTCATTCCGATCACCGTGTGCTTCCTTACCGTCGATCGCTGCCTTGCGATAGGGCTGGGCATCGCCTACCGTACAGTTCACTCGAACGTTCTTTGTGGGGCTTGCATTCTCGCTGGTACGTGCGCTTCCACGCTTGCATTGTACATTCATCTGTGGGCCCACTTGGTGCCGGAGGAAGTGGCCAACGCTGCCTCGGAAGGTAGGGCATTTACCATTTCTGCAAGCGTCTATGTGGCCCACTGATTACGCACTATGAAGTGTCTCGCAAAGGGATGAGTCGGCTGAAGGATTCTATGGGGTAAGCCTGCAGCCGTAAGTGTCCCCAGCCGACCTAAGGTGCATGCCAGGTTTAAAGTGCGAAGCGTCCATGTCAGACTCGGAGCGCAGGATTCCAGCCTGCCGCGAATGGCTCCTCTCCTACACATTTTCGAATAACGTTCGGTAACAACGCTGGGGCGCGTAAAGGTTCTGGCCGAATTGAAAAAGGCATGCGTAGAACCGGCAGCCGTACAACAGAACCCCGGGGAGAGACGTCAGTCCTGTCTACTTACCTATCTAAGAGACCATAAACGCTGTGCCTCTTTCGGCCCTGACTATGGACTCGCGCCCTGAGAATGCTGAAGAAGCAGGTTTCAACTTCAGGCCTGCCTCGAGCATGCGAGACCTTAATCATTCAATTTTAAAGACCTTGGAGGACAGCACATGACGAATTCTGTCCATTGCTTGCTGACTGCAATCATGGCGGGTAGCCTGCCCATTGTGCCCCAAGGTACTCCCGTATCCGTCGCGTCGCTCTTCGCATGATATCCTGCCAAAAAGCATTTCACACGCCGTTTATTTTTCTCGTTTATAGGCTGTGACATCACGGTGTGCGCCTTTCAACGGCCCGACGACTGGCAAGCGGTTGTGCGAGTTATATTCGGAACGATTAACCTCGTTAGCACCGTTGGCTTTGGCTTCCTGCTTCGGCAGCAAAGATCCAAGAACCTACTGCACAAGACGAACTCGAAGAACACGGTAGGGTTCACTCAGATCGAGCGGACGTGAGCCCCCACGTTTAGGGGNGGGTATGTACGGTGAACGCTACGTCACTACCAGGGCTTTGCATTTTTGAAAAATGATCGTTTTCGTTTTCGTCCAACGAAAATGGCCAGCCTCGTTTTCGTTTTCGTCCGATAAAAACGAATATACTTTCGTTTTTTTCATATTTTCGTGTTCGTTCTTAGTGGAAATGCGTGCTAGTAATTCAGCTTTCGTTTGATTTTCGTTTACCGTTCGGGAAAAGATAGTTTTCGTTTTCGTATATGAAATTGCAAGTCGTCGTATCCTTTTTTGTTTTCGTATGACGCAAATGCGAACCCTCGTTTTGTTTTCGTTCACATCATATAGGATTACTCGTTTTCGTTTTCGTCGACGAAAACGAGAAAACGAACGAAAACTCGAACGAGTGTAAAGCCCTGGTCACTTACTCAAAAGTCCCCCTTATCTTGCAAGAACCCTCTGTCTAAACGGTTGCGCTACACCCCAGGAAATTCCGGACCCAGGACAATTCCGTCACCGTGAAACCAAAAAATATTGGTTTTGGGTTGCGGCCGAAGCCTAAGCCCAACCGGAACAGTCTAAGCCTCAGCCTAAGAGGAGTGACTGATTTCTACTGTTTTAGGGACTAAGCTCTAGAGCTAGTGGGACTAGGGAATCGCGGAAAATTTGGGCATTGGTTTAATTAGGGGATGGTTTCGCCGGAAGTTAGGGGATGGTAAACAGTTAGGGGACAGTGTTGCTGCAAATTACTGGATGATTTCTCTGTAGATACCAGGCTGCGGGAGCTATTTTTCACTTCCATGCGGACGGTACTGTCCCCGGGAAAGGCATTTTCCTGGAGACGGAAGTGTCACCACCAAGCTAAACCACTGTTCAAAACATAAAAAATTCCAGTTTTTCGTCCTTCCCTTGAGGACCCAAGTGAAATCGAGTTTGTGTGAGATTAATGTGGTCGAGGTCAGCTACCGATGTATGATAAGCTTCTCGTAACGTATCGTGCATGAGACACGTACCGTTTTCTCAGGTCGAGTCCGTTTAGACAGCACAGTCAAATATCTCAAGAGGCTTCGGCACATACAGCCGGTTCGTAACATCTGTGGACGCCCTCGTCTGCGGCGCTATGTACCGGAGAATGATCCGACCGATGCCCAGGACCAAAACGACTCAAACCCAACAAGTCACACCGGTTGCCGTCGCGGCACCGGCACTGAGGCGACCGACGGTTTAAAGCTGCGCGCACTCGTTTACTGTCTACTTCGTAGTGAATACCACTAGTGGGATGAACGCGCGATTGAAGTACCGATTTTGTTTGACCGAGACCCTCAATACACCGAGACCGAGCCGGGTTCTATCCATGCGGTAGTTAGAGTTAGTTCCGTTCGTCTTAAAAGTTACTTCACAGAAAGGACTCGAATACGGATCGGTGTATGACATTTTACTTGCACAGTGAGCCCCACTAAAGCGGTACATAACTCCACGTGAAATACGTGCAAACCCCTGAACTAAAAGCACCCCCTAGAGAGACCACAAAAATGCAAGTGCGTCTGCGTCTAAACCTGTAGTGTATCTTTTGTCCAAATATAGTATTGGAGAGTATTGTATTCGATACTGCTTTCTGTATGCACAGAGGGACCTTACTATTAGCCAGAGATGACGCGGACACCCTCCGTGCCGTGCTGACGCCCTCGTGCCACGCGCGGAGCCATGATGGGCCCTCGCATGCCGTGATGAACCAAGAAGAAACGGTACGGAACACGGCACGTAGAGCCATCTCTGCTATTAGCGGGCTGGATCTTGTGCGTTATAGGGACAGGGAAAGTGACAACCAACTTTACAAGGGGAAACCATTCCGTTATAACAACCACCACAAACCCTTCAAATGTCCTAGAAAGGTACAGTGGATCGTGTTGACCTTAAAAACCCAAGTGCCAACTTATGTCATTCAAAGGCTCCTGCTGCTTGTCCTAACGCTACTTATGCCATGCCAGATTCTGGCATCGACTATGCCAGAATCGCCGCAGAAACCATCAGTAAACTTGCAGGCATACAGCTATGCTTGTGACGCCAGGTACGAGCTAGATTTTGCATAACCACAACAAAAACCCAAAGGTGCATGCTTAAAGGCATTTTGGCAAGGGTTGTTTAGCTTGCTTAAAGGGCTCTACCGTGTGCATTATGACTTCTCTCACCCTTGGCTTTTAGCTCCCTGGGGCCCGCTGATCGACAATTTCCGCGTCGTATTATCACTGCCTTCTTCCACCACAAGCGCGTCTGCGTGGGCGCGCTGGCCCTGCACATGCAATAGATAAAAAGTCGACGACGGCGAATGACCTCTCGAGTGCGCAGCGCACGCCGAACAACAGGCATTGCGCAGTGCGGCACACCAGTGACCCATCGGTTCGCCGGCCGCTTTCCGTGAAATGCGCGGCGTTCTACGACGTGTACTTACGCGTCCGGAATTCATTGATTTTTTTCGCTTTGTTCGTAACAATTCTGCATTATTCCCTTGATTTACCAGGGCTTCGCATTTTTAGACATCACTAAGTCACTTCGTCATGCCCGAGTAATCTTTCACCATTTATGGTTGTTTATTTTGATTTATTTGTTAACCTCTAGTAGTCAAAATTTCGGAAGATCGTTCTTTTTTTAAATTAGTTGAACCTTTAGGCATTCTAAATCAGTTTTTTCCGACGCAGGTTGGCGACCCCGGAGTGGCTTAGGGGCCACGGAGGTCTCGGAGCCAAGCAAACCCGTGGGCTAAGACGTACTGTCGAAATTATCCGTCTTTCCGCTCCGCTCTCAAGTGACCCGTTCTGCGCTTTCCGTTCCGTTTTGTCGTAGGCCGCACAGGCTCAAACCCGCCGAGCCAGTATTATCGAGCGCCTGTATGCCGTTGCTTCAGCCAAAGCCGAACGTTCAACCAAAAACGGCAGTTATAGAAAACGATTACTACGATGAGTAAATCGTAATTCTTGGTTTTTAAGATATTTCACCATTTTCTGGTAAACAGTTTGTTGTAAATTGCCCGCTGCGCGCCCAGTTTCGATTTCCTCATTGTAGTGTTGAGAACGGGTAGAATGGATTTTTTAAAAATACATTCCATTTCTGTTCTCAAATGGACTGTTCTACGCGTTCCGTTACGTTTCCGTTCTCGCCCAGCGCTTGCCCGAAGCAGCGTCTCACACGTCGACCGCTTATAGCCGGTTCAACGTTGCATTGCATTCCAGCGCCAATGACGGACGAAAGCGAAGCCGAACGTCGCGGTCTTGACGATGGAGGGCAGGATTTCGGGAAGATCGCCTGGCGCGTTCGTGCTGCCGGTACGGACCGGTCGAGCTTCGAGGTCCCCAGTCGCGCCCAACCCGGCCACATCTTCCAGTTCCGCTACTCGAGGACTTTGAAGGGCTGCGACTACTACCGATGCAGCGACTGTACGGCAGGTGCGCACTTTGAAGTATATGTACGCTACCCTGGCAGTGAGTGACGTTTAGCAGCCGCTGGAGATCAACGGCTCTTGCTGAAGAAGACCGTCAGAGTCCGCGATGCGATGCTGTTGAGCGACCCCGAAAGGCCAGGAGGTAAGCGGCGCCAACAGATACGCCGTCTACAAATTTCCCTTGGCAGTCGAGGTCTTGCTTTTTTGATGGGGAGAGTAACGCTGAACCTTAAGATATTCTCCAGGTTCTCGTTTCCACGACACCGACACCAATCTCCACCCGAAATTGTCTACAATTTCTAGTTCACATTCGATCATGCTTACCCCTACGAATAAGAACGCTTTAGGCGCTGCTCACCTTTGCCTCATGCCCGCCCAGCAACGACCGCGTCCGCCGAAGAGACGCCACTCGACGCCGGACTCGGACGAGGAGACCTCCTACGGCGCAGCGGTACGCGTCCATGCGAGTGTCGTCGCGTACTACTCGCGGGACATCGGGCACACGCTCTACTTCAAGTACCTCGGCGAGTCGAGGAAGCAGCCCGGTGCGCAGGAGTTCTTTTGCATCGGATGCGCTGAGAGGGACGCCTCATGTAAGTCAGGGTGAGGGACAAGAATTCGGCTACCGAACCGAAGGTGAACAAATAAAGCTACCTGTACAACGCGTCGAATACTGAATGCATGCGATACCGCGATGACGCATGGGCAACCCTGCGATGCATGCCGAAACGCTACGTTGCATGCGACAGCGCGGTCTAGCCTGTAGTAAACAGGGCTTTAACTTAATCACAATGTGCCCGGGTCGTGCCTTTACTAGACCGCCAGAGTGACCAGGGAATGTAACATACTTTGATTAAAGCATGTTTCTTTCGGCCCGAATAAGTCGCCTGTATTTTAGACGACTTCCGAGTCTTCGTGCGAGACGAGCAATTCGTCGTGCTCGACCCAAACTACTCCGACCGTGAGCACATCTGCCGCTACGACGGAAAACCCTCGACAGAAACGGTTCGGAAATACGCCGACGCGGACTGGCACGACGAGGCCCTTCGCCGAGCCGAAGTCCTTCCGATGGTCCCGAAGCCACCGAGCGGTCCTCAAGGTGACCCGACGCCTCCTCATGATGCTACATGGATTGGCAACCCATCGATTGCTCCGACTGGCCTCATGATCCCACAGGACCGCCGGATCGAGGCGTCCGCTCCGATGACTCCTATCGGAGGCGCGCCTACGGCGGCGGAATTCCCACTGAAGAAGGCGTGCCACCGGCTCCTTGCGGACGTTCGGCAAGGAGTTGATCCAGACGTTAGTGCTAGTACCGAAGAGTCGGATGCGGGAAACGGACCAGAAGGAAGCCATGACAACACTGGTAAGTGTTATCACCACTAAATCACCCAGCTTAAGAAGACCCTCTTAACTTGACCTTGTAAATAACGATGACCGACCATGTGATGCCTGCGTCGAAGCTGACGTTTTAGCGAGTTCCCAAAGCGACGTGGCTGCTGAGCCGAAGGTCGACGTTGGCTCTCCCGACGCGTCCTCGTCTTCGGACTATTCCGCCTACGTTGAGCTGGAGGAAACGAACTCGGACGTCTTCGATCCCGCGCAGTGTCTCTCCAAGATCGAGAACGACGAGTTGATGAAAATCGACTTCAACGACGCAGATATGCCATCGACGAGTGAGCGTTCCCGTCGGTGCCACCCGCGAGAAGACATTGAGCGTCGAAGGATGAACGAATCCTGCAGTGGTGACTCTGTGGCGTCCGTGGCGATCAGCGTCAACACAACTGCTTGTCGCGAGGCTTTGGGTAAGTGTACAACCTAAGCTCAATTGGAAGCAGTATGTCATCGGGAGTGGATTCCGAAGGCAAAGTAGCATCCTGGGTCACCAGAAACACATTCGTTAGCGGGGGCGCGTAGCCAGTGGGGGGGGGGGGGTATCCGGAGCCGGACCAAAGAGGAAGCGATACCACGGTGCGGAGGTTCTACGGCCCCCGCTGTCAGTCCCTTCATCTTCTCCGTGCTTGTCGTGTAAAAGATGATACTGTTAAGCTACGACCACTCAAACTGGCTCATATGTTGTCGAAAAATACGCGTACGATTCGGTTTTAGGTATCGAGTCGCCGGTCGACAACGTCGACGAAGCCCAAGGTGCGGACCAGTTCGAAAGCGTCGACCAGGATGGGTTTGTAGAAGCTCAGCAGGCAGCTGGACCTACGAGCTCAGTGGTTGCTACAGCGGAAATGTCTACTGGTAAGTCGCAGCGTCTTTCCTTGAACGGCTTAATGTTCAATTCAGGCATCCATCCTGCTAGTACTAACGACGACGAAGACGCACGTTCGACTGCTGCCGACACCGCCGACACGAGTCAGAGCGCTGCGCACACGGAGACCGGCACGACTGAGAGTCACAAGAAGAAGGGAAGGATCGTCTTCGACGAGTCGGACGAGGACGAGTCGGATGACAGCGATGAGGAGAATGATGATGAAGGTAAAATAAATTTTCGGTTCAGACACGGCTTGGGAGGACGTCTAAAAATACGAATCCGAAGCCTATTAAAAGCCGATTTTTTGCGTATAGCTGGCCTAAGATAGCATAGCCTAATCTGGCGTATTTTTGGAACCAAAGTATTACCCTAACGTGACGGGTCGAATTAATTAACTAGTCCAAGTTGTAACAAAACTCTCTGCTGTTTAGCAGACAAAATTTGTCAGACTCATTATCTCTTATAGCCGCATCGGAGGACGACGACGCTGACTCCGACGTCGAGTATATGGGCATCACTAAGGCGGAACCAGGCTCCATCGGCGAATTGTCTTCGCGACGACGGCATCGTTCTGGACAAACTGAACCGGGTCCTCCCAGCGGAAATTCCGGACCCAGCCGGCCAGCGTTCAACATACCGTCGACTACCTTCGGACCGGCGAAGTATTCGGATGACGGACAACTGGCCTACTTCACGTAAGTCTATTGGTCTTAGCCTGTGCTGTGCATTCGTCTCTTCTTTCGTCTTCGTCTTCATCTTCGTGATGGCTCCCAAAATCTTTTCGTCTTCGTCTTCCCCTTTTCTTCGTCGTCTTCGTCTTCGTCGCGACGTTCAAAAATGTTTCGTCTTCGTCTTCGTCATTCGTCCGACGAAGACGAAAAAAAAGAAGAAAAATATCTTTTTTTCGTCATGTTGGACGAAAATATACGGAATAACCACCATGCTTTCTAAATCGTTCGTTTTCGTCATTTCTTCGTCTCTGTCCTTTTGTCTTCGTCTTCGTCTTCGTCATCTCGGATTTTTTGCTTTCGTCTTCTTCTTCGTCTTCGTCGGACGAAGACGAAGACGAATGACGAGCAGACGACGGCCTGGTCACTTCACTTCAATTGAGAAACGAGATGCTTTGCTAAAGCTCAGTTAAATGAAGTAGCCCGCCGCTAGATGCCGCCAGAGTTATTTTTCATGATTTTGGTAATATTTTCGACTAAAAATTCATTCGTATGGCCTGCGGCGGGCTTTCTTCTTGGGTGACTCCACGACGAACTTTTGGTGGCGACTAAGCAGCATGCGTCGGAGGCCTAGAGCCAAAGGGACCAGCCAATTTCACTCAAACTGCTAATTTCAGCGAAATAACTTAACTTAGCTGAAGGGAAGTTGACCTTACTTCATTCCCGCTCAAAACCACTACCACTGCACTATCGGAAACAGTGCAGGGACCTATATTCCCTATGCATGTACGCTTGAAACTCTCTAGGCTGGATTGTACTGCACTAATCGATGCATCAAGTGAACTAATTAAAGCTAACGTAGGTTTTATCGTCGGGTTTGACCAGGATGGCCTAAGCCATGGACAACTCCTAAGAGATTTTGAACAAACTGTCAAAGCCTAGACATATGCTACGCGGTCGAAAATATTTCTCAGGTATTTTTACAATTACCCTTTGCAGTGATATCCTGGGACACACCTACACGCTCGAACTTCTCGGGAAAAAGCGCGCTGTTACCAACCAACGGCTTGCCGAAGTACGAACGTACCAATGCATGGACTGTCGACAAGGTATCACTACAATCGTTTACGGATCCGAAAGTGACACATCAAGTTTAGCGCTGCTCTTGATGGGCGACTATCGGCCGATCGACCTGCCCAAGATCAAAGTGGTCGACGGATTCTTCACCGACATCGATCCCGGTCGCCCGCAGAGTAAGCACCGCTAACACGGCTCTAGTTTTGTGACCGGGACCCTACCGGTGGGCTTTTTCCGAAACCGTATACGTAAAATACGGTAACGGTACGGACCCGGTCCGCCAGTACCGTTTACAGTACGGATGTACCAAAAAAAAACCGAACAAACAACGAACGCGTACTTTCCGCTAGCCCTAGTACGTATAGAGTATGTACGTAACCGTGCCGTAGTTTGTACCGTACCCGTATGAAACGGCGTACGGTACGGTACGACACTGCACCGAATACTGAACCCCAGGAACTCCCTGAGGATGGCGTTTTCTCACTAGCGTTTTCGCCTGCGGCATTAGGCAAAAATTAGGCCTAGGTATGTTAACTGGGCGCTACGGCATACCGCAGTACGGAGCCGTAGTCCTACGGTACGCTACGAGGAGGTCAACACGGTCCGGACAACTGTAGGCGGAGTAGCATCGACCTATGCCTGGCTTAATGTTAAAGTCTATGTTTAGACAATCCGCACTTCTGCACGCAACAGCTGCCAAATGGAGAGAACTTCAAGAGTTGCGAATGAACATCCGATCCTATTCCTTAACTCATTTCGTTCTGTAAATGGCGTTGTAACCGATAAGCATCTGTGTCATAAACTAAGTGCATCCATAATAAATATGCAACCGTAATCACCTAAGCTTATGCATACATGGTATATCGAGCGGAAACACGTAGTTTTCGCCCACGATGTTTTCGGTCGCGGTCACACAGAGCATAGTAGTGTTATTCGGCCTCAGTCCACGATTAGGCTTAGGCTGTTGCTTTCTGCTCGAGCTTAGGCTTAGGTATATGCCGTGACCGAAAACCCAGTAACCGAAACTACTAGAGCCTATCGAGCACACTATAGCATGCGTCTCATGGCGGACAAGAAGGAGAAATTTTGGCAGTTTGAGTCTTAGGGGCTTTTCCTGTATGCAGAAAGAAAATTAGGGTCCGTTTTCGGTTGGTGGGCTCAGGGCGTTCCTGCTTGCATGATCTAGCGAGACTACTATAGCATGCGTAAAATAGTAAAATAAAAAGAGGGCGAAATTTCGTTACGGGCGCCGAATCTAAGCTTAACTGTACTAAGCAAAGTAAATGACCTGAACTGGGGCTAGTATTAACTTCATTCCATTTGGTCGAAAAGCCTGGTTCATCGATTGTATTGCTCGCCGGCGACTTTTGAGCCTTGGTATTCAAGATTCTACTTCACGATTCGTCATCCGTCCTCCAGGATGCCCCTCTTCAAGAGCTTACCTGGCCGCTTACCGCCTGTGCGCCAAATTAGTTTCCGGCGCGTTTGTTCTCCACGTAGGTGACTCACATCGGCAAACAAATACTCCGACATCGTCCTCGACCCCATCGTCTAAATGCACGTTATCTTTGCCCTTTGAGGCCCCGGGTCCCTTCGAAAAGAGCCCGTTCTTGCGCAGCTTTGCGGCTTCTTTGCATTTCGATTACGAATCAGCCGGTTTGGACAAGACCTCGATCGGCGGTCGGTCGCCGGAATGGGCATGACTCGACGGCCCACGCACCCGCTTGTTTGTCTTCCCATTCGGTGGCTCTAAGCGACGGCAGCGAGTGGAATCGAAGTCATTCTCGACGATCGCCGGCGGCCTTATCAGTACACCATTTTGCGACACGGAGGACTAATGCGTCCCCTATTTCTGCTTGTTTTACTGGTTGTTTACGGGATCTGGCAAGGTAAGCTTATATGTGTGAATTAGTGAAGAGTAAACACCCGTCGTGCCGATCCCCGCACCCGTGCTGACCCCTCCCGCGCTGTCACCCGTTCTTGTGCAGAAAGTACGGCCCACCTTCCCGTGACCTTTTTTGGAACCAAAAAATACACTAGAAAAGTCGTATTCCACAACAAATTTATTTAGAGTACCACTTTTAACCATTCCTTTAACGTACCTCATCCTAGTTATGGTGGATAACAAGTGCAATTTATGGGAAAGCTTAAAAGAGGGTCCATTTCTGGTCGAAAATATACCAACTCCTTCACCCATATCTACGCCTGCAAAAAGAACGGGCATGTAAATGGGTCCGCGTCATTAGAGCCGGGCTTTCGTGCCGTGAACACGGCCGTTCGCGTGAACCGTGCGTGATCCACGGCACGGCTCAAGGCATGGGTGGCCTACGTAATCACGGATCATGGCACGGCCCCTCTACAGGTAAAAAAACGAAACCATTTTTGTCCGTAACGGCGGGAAAACGGTACCGTTCATGGTTCACGGTAGGGAGGGGGTCATCACAGCACGGGGGGTATGCCAACCTCTCTGCGCCAGCTCACCCACCCATTCCGTTCCCTGTTCCCAGTGTCAACCGGCCCCGTGCCAGTCCCCGTTAACCGTAGCGTTTCAGTGAACGCGATCTCCTGCTGGACATGTGACGGGAAGTGCGCATGCAAGAACAACCCGGTGCTGGAGGACTGCCCGTGGGGCATGCAGTGCTACACGATACGCTCCTACGACCAGAATCGGGGTAGCTTGCTGCGCACTCATAGTGCTTCAGATTTACACTTTATTTAGTCGTCAAGAAGGGCTGCGCGTTGGACTGCTATCAGAGCGAGTACCTGGAGGGACGCAAGTGCGACCAGTGCCAGTCGGACCGCTGCAATAATGCCCAGGGTAGGTTCCTCATCAAACATTACGCTTCAGACAAATGTCCCTTCGATAAGTCGCGTCCAAACACTTTCTCTCGTTAAATTTGTGTTTTCAGACAACGTGATGGACTTTGACTGCGGCGCCGGCGGCGGCTCCATCGGCTCCGGCGTGGGCTTCGGCGGCGGGAGCCCTGGCATCGGCTCCGGCACCGGCTACGGCAACCAGGGCGGTGGCGGCCAGATCGGCGCGGGCGCTGGCTACGGCGGTCAGCCTGGAGGTATCGGCTCCGGCACCGGTTTCGCCGCTAGCGGTGGTGGTATTGGTTCAGGCGGCGGCTATGGCGGTGGTGGCGGAGGATATGGCGGTGGCCAGAGGGACCCGCACATCGGTGGTGGCGCTGGGTACCCGCCGCAACGGGGTAGGTGCCCTGGGACTTCACAGACGATGGCACAGAACAAAGAACGGAATGCTATCTAGGGAAGAAGGCCACAATGGGAATGTCACTCGCGGGAAAAGCAAACCTCATGTGGATGGACACCTAGGGAGCGGCATCCGTATGGGAACCGTACCGGTAAAGCGTCGCGTACCGATTCCGACTGGTTCCAAAGATTGAAAACCGACCCGATTCCGAGTCCGATCCGCTAAAAAACATCTAGTTCCGAGCCCGGTTACGATTCCGAGTCTAATGTGTACCGATTCTTGGGCGGTTTAAGCGATTGCGTCACGCTGCGTTGTGTGTCGCTTAGCTGTCCAGCATCCCAATTCATTGTCTCATAAGTTTGTCTCCACATTTTAGGCGACATTGGCACCGGCGCGCAGCCGAACTGGTGGAATGCAGGCTCGCGCATACACATCAGCGCTCTCTGTGTACTTGCTATCGCTGTTTTCGGTGTACTGTTGGTCTAGTCGTATTCTCGCCCCCCCATGACGTCTGTTTTTTCCCGATTAATTTATGTATTCGTCATACGTTAGCTACGCATCTTTGTGTTAAGTGGAATTATGCCGTTGGTATGAAACAAGCTTTTATTTAAGCATTTTGTTCCATCGAAGCCGATGCGTTAGGAGAAACGAAGCGGCGTTTTTTCGACCTGCTTGAGCACATAGGCGCTGAATTCGCGCATGAATTTCGGGTATTCCCGCTTGTACACTTGTCGCATAATCGCCTTCGGGACCCATCCGCCGGGGTGCACTAAACCACAGCATCTGCTTCCCTAAGACGCCTCAGTGTGACGAATACCTTCCGCGATGTAGGTCACTCGAGTGGAGACGTCACTTCGAGTGAGTTGGTCGCGACGCTTTCCAGCAGCGCTCGGAAGGAGGACCGTTTGACAGTGCATGTCCATGGTGAGCCGAAGGCGCACGTTGGAGTGGTGTAGCAACTCAAAAGATGCGCATGCTTGTAAAAATCTCATAAAAGCCGGTTAGTGCTATACCTTTGGCAACTTGTGCCATAAAAAGAGCCTGAGCGTACTTGCGGGCAAGGGCATTGCAAGCAAAAAATGTCGAAGAAGGAAAGTGTCGACGCCGGGTCCCTAGCTATTTTTCGGACGGTCAACACAGAAAATGGTAGCGGTCTGAAAACCTGTGTGATAAAGGCTCATCCAATTTCTTTTCCTTCGCATCATTCTGGCGACGATATTTCTCCGGAGCCAAAGAAACGAAAGTACCGGAACATCGTCGAGGTGCAAGTCCTTGTTGGTGACCATCCAAGCGTCGATGGCGTCCGCGTCGCGCTGCTCCGAGACGTCGGAGCGGTACGACCAGAAGAGCGATTCGCGCGGGTTGAAGGGCCAGATTCGCCAGTGCAGCTGGTGAACGAGGAGCAAATGGGGATTAACC
This sequence comes from Aphelenchus avenae, assembly GCA_020875895.1. NCBI lineage: Eukaryota > Metazoa > Nematoda > Chromadorea > Rhabditida > Aphelenchidae > Aphelenchus > Aphelenchus avenae. The sequence continues at coordinate 74,294 of JNEY01000373.1, forward strand.
TCTTGCGAGTTCAGCAATCGCTCCATCGAGACTAAAACTCTTTTTCCTTAAAACCCTTTTTCGGCCTAATCAATCCGATCATTATTAAAGTTACACGTTGTGTCGGCGGGATTCTGTCCGCCGTACCGCCATTAACTGGAAGCAATGCCCGCAGCATGCGCCGCGCTGCGATATTTTCGTACTTTTAATTGTCGAAACAAATTTTTGAGGACGTAAGTTTAAATGACGACCTAATGTCAGTGGCAAGCGTGCTTGGAATTGCATAAAAGGCGTAATTTTCGTCAATCGTAGCCGTAATTACGGCTCGTACTTCTTTGACATGATGACTACGAAATTAAGACACTGTTGGCAGCTGCAACGCTTTTGGGCTAAGGGAGCGTTCCGTCTTGTGACTTACGATCCCAGTGAGGCTTGTGCTGCGGCTGAAAGAAAACGTCGATGTACTCCCAGGCGGACACCCCCTAAACTTGTTGTGATTTGTCCCATCGCTAGCTTTCGACGGCCCGTAGACGACTCACCTTGACCGTATGAACCGCTATGATGGGGTCGCACGGAACACCGTCGATCTTTTTGTCCATCCGGTACATCTTGAGAGCCTTGTCCTCGACGAACAGCTCCCATCCGCCAAGGTCCAGGCCGGCCTTGAGCTTCTTGACCTCTTGTGCGCGTATTTGACGCACTTCGGCCATTAACGACGACTCATCGACCTTTGCGTTCATCTTCGCCGGCCCGGAGGAGCCGTTCAAGTAACGTTGACGCGAGGCGAACAACGCCTATCGGAGTAGTCGTCTGAAATGCAAGCCTAAAGCCACGTATAGCATGAACGTCGGTCAGGAAAACCTTATTGAACTGGCTCTAAAAACGTATTGAGTCGGCGCTTTTGTCGCCTTTTCGGCTACATAAATCGGTCTGTTCTAATGGATGCGCCGCAAAGGGCTCCAGAGACTTCTATTCGCCTTCGACGCTGGCTTCCTGAACACCTTACACCAATGCCGATTGTATCAAGCAAGCCGACCCGACTATACCGAAGAACCGTCCTGTGCGGTCTTCTACCGCCTTGAGACGTGATTGCAAGAGCGCTGAGCATGGTCATACAAAACGCTTTGTGGAAAATGGCCCTTTATCAAAGCTGTACTGGCTTCGGGTCGTGCTGCACACCATGAAGTAGGGACGTACTGTTGAAGCCAAGGCTGCGTAAGTGTTCACTACGTACATTTACCATGTTTGTATATTTCACAAGCGGAAACCAGCATTCATGACTGGACGATTCGCAGGTAATGCGGTGATCCAAGCCCACCTTATCTCTGCAGAGGAAGTTGGCATGTTTCCTCACCTGATCATCTGGAGCTTTGAAGAATCAGACTTTATTCCTCAGAGTTCCGCAAGCCGTCAGGAAGCGCCTAATACCAGCGCATCGTAACATCCGCTACTAGCACCGCTTCTTTTGTGCGGGTTCCTACAAAAGAAAAAGTTTAGCCGAAGGAACGTGCTTTTGGTTAGATATCTATATCGTTCTCGTCATCTCTCATTTGGTGCGCGCAAAAACATATTTTTAAGCATCTTATCTAACTACGTGAATCAACATTTGCTTTCAAGCTAAGCTTCGGCGAAGCTCTTCAAAACTTCCTTGTTCCTCCTCATTTGGCATGTCGACAGGAAGCGCCTAATAGCGCATCGTAACGTCCACTACCAGCGCCAGCGGCTTCTCTCTTCGAAGAATTCGTGCGGATTCCGACGGGAACTTGAAAACTGCGAGCAAAGTTCACCTCAGCAACCTGCATGACCCCAATGAGATTAGGTCAATGCTCGGCCAAGCTGACGAGGCCGCGGTAGTTTACGCCATGTCGACGGTCGTTAGCGATGTTGCTCCCGGGAACAGGCGTCATTCGATTATCGAGAATTTAACGCGCCCTTTGGCTGTCATCTGATTCAGATTCGAAGTCTGTGCTTGGCCGTACGGGTAGGCCAGCCTGTGGCTCGTTGTCGCTTGAAACTTGTTAGTAGGTAGCCGTCGGTGGAATACCAACGACCTCAGGCATGCAATGCGTGCCTTGACTAAACAAGCTACGCCCTTTGCAGCCTACGAGCTAGTGTCTGTCCAACAACGGTGCTCGCTGCTGCAAACAGTGAGGACACCTCGACGCTTTCCTTCTGTCATGGGAAGGAGGGAAAGCTTAGGCTAGGCTGACCTACAAACCGATCACCATCGCACCGTCGCATTGTAGCTGATGGCTACTCTGGAACGGGCCACGTATAGGATTACCCTCATCTTCGAGAGAACGTCTTTATCCGCGTCTAATCCCTGTCACAGAAACCAGTCCGTTGCAGAATATGAACGCGGGACACGTCGACGTAAGCGAGTCATCCGCGGGAAGCATTGCGCGCCAATGAACCCAGGAAGGCTTAATCCTTCGGTTAAGGCTCGGTATTTCTGAGGTCTACTTATTGAAGGTGCGGTCCGGTTCTTAATCTGTTCTTTTGACCTTCGAATAACCATCAACCATGTTAAGTCTAACCAATTTCGACCAACAAATTTTGGGTCTGCACTGGACGTATGTTAGACTCCGACTTATGCAAATTGAGCCAATAGGACCTTCTGCAGGCGTGCTAATGCTTCTGAACGCGGTTAAGCTGCGACATTTTTGCTCTCGATGACATAATGATCTCGTCCTTCTACTCAGAACTGCATGCGCGCATAGAGGAGAAGTTGTTCCCGGAACGAATTCCCAGAAAACCGGTCGCAAAAACGCATAGAAAATGAGCTGCGCCGAGCGTTGACTTTCACCCCTCCCCCTACTTCCTGGCGCCTAATGAGCCTATTACGAATGTCGCGAACGGCGGGCCATAACTAACAGAAAAAAAAAGTTGCACCTTTGGGTCACTAGACTCAAGCCAACGAAGGAGACTGCTCGTGGATCCTCTCGGCATTGAGCAGCTCTTGGAATCGGCTCTCAGACGATGTTCTGCGCGAACCTCGTAGGTCGGAAAAGGGTGCTTTTTTCGGCTTACATCATTTCCATATTCCTGCATCACTTGAACTTGCGAGCACATCATAAAGTTAATGTAATTCATCGCCGGTCAGCAAAGTACACAGATCGGCATCCCGGTGCCGGAATCCGGGGGTTCGGGTCCCGGTCCCGGTCATCGCCCATTTCCGTTTTAACTTTTTAACAGGTTTGTACTTTAATGTAATTTAAATGTAATGTAAACTAAATTACGCCCGAAATCTTTGGTATCGCGGTGGGGCGTGTCCTGTTTACAGTCCCGGTCCCTGTTTCGAAATTTGTTAAGTCCCGGTCCCGGAGCTCGGAAAGTCCCGCCCCCCCCCCCAGCCCTGAAATACACGTGAGAACCTTTTTGGTTGAGAATGTGACCTGTCACTGACCCGTGGACACGCCAGAAAGTCGAAATATCCAGGCCTTTTTTTCGGTGGCAAATAGAACGACGCCTTGAACACAGAAATTTTTATCAGTTCTTGTTCTGTTCCCTTAGAGCCAAAAAGCTTGTCCCAGTTCGGTTCCTCTGTGGGCTAAGAGAACACGTACAAAACAACAACAAGAGAGCAGTCCGAAACGGAACACTGACTCCAATTTCGGCCTTTCATAGTGCTCGTTTAAAGCCAGCGTTTTTTCCGCAAATGCATTTAATGCGTCCTTTGTTTGCGCATGCCAGAGTTGCACTTTCGCCGAGAGACCATAGTTGGGGCTCTCGCAGTTCACGGATGTTTGCGCGAACAAGCTTCGAGGGACTCCCTTTATTGCGTTCAGAGGCCCTCCAGGCGAAAGGCCAACCCTCGGCCTACGACTGCGGAAGTCTGCAGCTTAGAGTGCACCGTCCTCAGCCCACTAAACTTTAAGATGTTTTTCGGTGTTTATGTCTTCGTCTTGCCCTCTTATCCCGGCGGCACTTCGCGCGAAACCTGTGCAGCGACGCGAACGCGCCCCGTTATTCCGGCACTAATGGACGGCGTCATCCATCAGAGGTCCAAGATAGAGAAAAATAGCTATCCCCGCCTTTAATTCCGCTCAGTGCTCGCGAAGAACGCCTGAATATTTCATGAACCAAGGGAGAAAAGTTGTATTGTGCTTCACTAAGAATGTGCGTATGCTCCGTTACGTTTTGTCTTCTCGTCCAGAAGTAGGTGCTCACATATCATTCGCCGCAGTCTTACTCATGTTTTGAGCTCTCCCTGGCTGCTCTGGCTTAGGTGCATTGTACTGGGGCCCGTCCTTCGCTGAGCGTTTACGCCCGAGTTCAACAAGATCGTGTTTTCGTCTCCAGCTGATTGAGCAGTAATGAGACCATATGACAGGGTTGTTATTTCCGTGACCTATGCGCGGAAAAAGTTGCAGGCCACGTAGGGCTTCTTATCTGTCGCATGCTAAGGGGTCGTCCAGAAAGTCTGTAAGCATTACATCGCCCTTTTTTGACCCCCCCTCCCCCCTGTAATCAAAATGTAATCAGGGGTCTGACTCCCCCTCCCCCCCTGTAATCTTACACGTGAAAAATCGAGTTTTAAGCGCAGCAGAAAGCAAATTTTAAGTTCTTTTTTAGCACTTTTAAGCAAAAAATCTGTTAAAAGTGTATGAAAAATAAGTTTTAAAAAGGCCCGCCGCAGGCGATACCAACGAAATTTTAGGTCAAAATTTGCAAAATATAGTCAAAATTTTGTCGGTCGNGCGCAGAGAACGCCGAAAGCCGGGCATGAAAGGGGCGCAATCGGGACTCGTCAAGGGTCATTGAGACCGTTGGTCGGCGACGTCACGTAGCGGGCGGATGCCGTCCTCGCAGGCCTTATTGCGTCCGCCGTGACCAGCGTATGGACATTGACACCCGGCTTCACGCGCGTTTGCTAATTTGCAACATCGCGTTCGTGTGCAAATGCAAATTTGTTTTTGCGCCCATTCGTGCCGGTGTTCCCAACAATAAGACGTGCCGAGGTCAGCTTAAGGTGACAGGATTCACTCCAAATTTCAGAATATTCTACGCAAATGGTCCAAATGGGAGCTGATTGGGTGTCGGCGATCTCAAAAGCGAAGGGTTGGACTCGTAAAATAGCTTCCGTTTTTCGGCTCTATTTAAGCACTGCCTCGTTCGTATATAATGGTTTACATCGTGAATAGTTCTCGTCCGGGCCCTTAGAGGTAATCTTAATTTTCGCCTGCAAGTACATTTCTTGATCGCGGAAGAACGCCCTAAAATTATAGGCTTCTTAGCCTAAGTCCTAAACTACAGTCTAATCCTAGGCGAGTACGAAGACTGGTTAAGTAAGCAAAACACGGTAGCGAGGGAGTGGGCAAAAAATTAATATTTCTCCCTTCCTAACGACATGAGTGCACTCATCAAATGGACCATTTTGCGTGTTTGTATCCGAATTTCTGTGTCCGACAGTCTTCGAAATTAGGTACCCTGTTGACAGTCGATGGTTCGACCCCACCTTCAAAAATACAACTCCAGGGGCTGATTAATGACTTCGATGGCTTCTACGTCGGTCACTGCGTCGGCACACACTTCAGTGCTAATTCTGACCCCCACCCCGTTGTGGTCAGCCTTGCTTGCAATGGCGTAGTATCAAAACCAAAACAGCGGAAAGCCGCAGAAACGGAGGTGGCTTCTTTCGTTGTGCCCTGCTTTAACTTGATCCGGCTTGTTTTCGTGGCACCGCTCCGCATTCAAATCCTGCGTCGTTCGACACACGACGTTGGGCTTTATGTAAACCATCTGCGTAGGAGACTCCGATTACTCTTTGTCACGGCTTTTTTGGTGGATACTTGCACCGTTCAAACCTCGATCAACATTGTGGGAGCCGTCCCCAATATAGCGCTAAGGCGTGAATAGCGTCAGCTTAGTCCGATTGTTTCATTGTCCTCCGGCTGATCCGGATCCAGGCTGGATCAGGGGGACAGGTGTTTTTTTTGCGTACCTCCTGTTTTGCTAGCAGGTCGGAAGGCAAGAGCTCGAAAATAATACTAAAACGCCTCGTGTTTTGCAGCTCAGACGGTCTTTGGGCATAAATCGTCGAAATCCTTGCGTGTGCGAAGCTTCTTACGGAGCGCCGGCAACCCTTAAGCCGCCTGCCACCGTGCCGAGATTTGGGGAAGGTATGCGACCTGGTATTTTCGGTTGGCGTCAGTAATGTGCAGGAATCCGTGGTACAAAACATTCTTTTGCGACCGCGGACAGTATTTAAGGACACCGCGGCCCACCAGTTCGGGGTCGTCTCTAAGCGATCTGCACGAGGCGAACAGCAGGATCTAGTCCTGGCGTCTCGAATCAGCTTCCCATCCTCCTCTTTCTACATGGGAATAAACTGTTTTTGCAGAAAGGACGACCACTATTATTGCTGCTCGTATCTCATTTGCGGTCGACGGACGCGCTGGTTCCGGCCCGGGACGTCCAGATGACACATAGAGCTTCTTCCCTGGTATGACTCCCGGCCATGAAGTCTCGCATTCCTGGAAGGTTCCCATCTAGGGTGTGAGCTAGAAGCCCATGTGCATCTCCTACCTACGTCTATCGCTTGACGCTCATGTGGCCGTCCATTTTCACTGCTCACCCTTCACTGGTCAGATGTTTTCGGCTATACTCTTTCCTGGGCAAGAGCATGTATCTTTACTGAATAATTAATGCCATTCTCTCTGTTCCGCTGCGATTACTCCCAATGAACTTGCATGTGCTCTCTTTCGGGTGCGAAAGAGGCCAAAACTGTTGTGCCACTGACTCTGTTCAGTTGTAATGTTTTACTTTCGAATGCGCAACAAAATAACAATTAAGCGGGCTGCGAGGTATCCGATGCTCTTTGCACTTCCCGTTCCGGGATGAGTGGGGGATTGCCACTCAACAACATAGGCAGCGCATCAAGCCCAGCGTAGACGATCGTAGACATTTTTGACCCACGGCAAAGCCTGTTTATCAAGACAACCCAGCGGGGTCTATCGTCTGTTGAGTCCCTCATTTAAACGCCCGTTATAAACGATTTAGTACGAGTAGGTTTTGGTAGAATACTCTGTTTTCGCAGTTTGGATGTGGTTCACCGTAGTGGCTATCTGAAGTGTCAGGTCCCTTGTGTCTTTTCATAACCAACAGACGGGTTCGGTCGTCTTTGGCGAGCAAGTAGCCATACGCATTGTCACACGGCTTTTGGACGCCTCTGATGCGGGACCTCTCTCGAATCAACGCTTCAAAGGTCCACGACCGAAAACATTCCTCTACTTCATTTATTTGCCCCACCTTTGGTTGGATAGTTTCTTCGATGGTCAACTCTTTGATGTGCCATGGTCTGATGGTGCTGCTGTAGCCCAAAAGTGATTTACGTGCATGGTCATTGCATGCATTTTTTTGTGAGCTTGTGCCCAGCGTCGCAAATCCTTTTAACAACGTCGGCGTGACAACTATCGCTCGCAACACAGGACCGTTGCGATGGCGGAAGGGAACACCTGCTCAGTGGAAAGTGCCTTACGACCGGTAAAGTTTTAGTGAAACAACCGGTCCATTATTGCACTTTTTTGTCCTCAGGGCGTTTCCACTGAGCAGGTGTACCTTTCCGCCATCGCAACGGTCCTATGTTGCAAACGATAGTTGTCACATTGGCAGTGCTAACAGGATTTGCGACGCTGGGTACAAGCTCACAAAAATACCTGCAATGACAATGCGGTGCACGTAAATCACTGTTTCTTTCACCGAAACTTTGCCGATGTAAATTCTGGGGTTCCCCGAAAACACGGCGGCCTAGGCCAAAGACTGACGTGACCTTTCAAGATTTTGCAAATGTCGAAGAAATTAACAAACTGAGCCACTAGGCCCGGGATAGAGGTTTTTTTAGCTGCAAGAAACCTGAAACGAAGTTTATCCGGACTACGTCTGTCGGTCTGTATCATAGGGTAGCGGGTCTACGCGTAGTTGTCATTGGGTAAGGTGGCGGAGACTCTACTCGCGTTCCGTGCGTCTGCGTGTATATTGAGGGGTAATAGCTTCGCGTTTCTTTATTTGAGCCTTTTTTAGTTAGAATCTCACGTTCAGCTTTCCACCTGCAGTGCAAAAAAATGTACTCTGATGGTAACGAAGCGGTTTCTTCAGGAATGGGCAGTAGGAGATGGTATTAGCATGGAATGTTGCAGCCTAAGCGCTGTCTCGAAGGGGTGCATCGTAATCACCTTTTACGATATTCCAGTTGCGAAGATTATTTATGATGATTTCCGGTTTCCCATAAAAGCGACGGAAATCGGAATTTCAAAGCGCTAGGTATAGTGGCCACCGCTTGGCGCCAACCTGGCAAAACAAGATATCTTCGACATTTTTTCTTGTTTTACAGGAATTTATCGTATGCACATCGGATGTATGCACGGCATCATATCTCGGTACGTGTAATTGTCGCCAAATGGTTTTACCGAAATTTGCACGTGCAGCGTGTTTGCGCTAGTTGCGGCTTAATCATCGTTCTACCGAGCTATTTTTCTTAAAACACATATACACATAAAACGCCTGACTGTATAAGTTCAGGTTTAGAGGACTTCGTCCAGACATGCGGCATCGACCGAAGCTTCATCACCTTCATGGAGAGCTGATACCGATTCACAAGGTGCTCCATCCCAGCTACACAAACGTAAGTATTAATCCCTTTAGATCTTATCGGTCTCTAAGTGGGTCTTAAATGCTTGCAAAAGTTCCTTGCCGACGGGTTGACCAAAAAGTCCGAACTTCTTGTTGATTTAATCGCCGGGAATGCCTGAAGTTAAAGGCACTTTTAGTCCCCAAAAACCCACAGATGCAAATGCATGACCTCCTTTTTATCCATCAATTTACGTGCGTGAAGCTGACTCACTTAATTCTTACGGCCGTGAGGCCCGACTAAGATCTTGGCGCGGCTTAAAATTGTACTCTACTCAGTTAGGAGAAACTCTCGGCGCGTCTTCGTAAATCGCCTTTTTCACCTGCGCGAGAGTCACGAGACGCGTAGCCAGTTTATCGCAGCTCTAAGTCAGACATCAAGCAATACGGCCCAAGAGGACAAGCCGGATACAATCCGCTGGAGGTAGCCGGTGCTCAGAAGAAGAAAATTGGCGTCAATTGCGCGGTGCATACGCGGAGCGTGCGCATACAGGAAATTGCCATCGGAGGTGAACTTTGGTAAACGATAGGGTACACATCCGCCACTGGGCTGGTGCCCTTTGTTGGCTCGTCATTTGTCAACTGCCGAAGGTGGTATTGTCTCTGCCTCCGCGTAGCGCTTTACGCTTGACACAGCAGCTGTTCTTACGTCTCTTACTATACGAGAGGATGAGTGACTTCGACGTGGAGTTCGAGGAGGTGAGTGTCTTTGTGCCGATGACAGCCTAGGAGGTACGGATCCTGTTGACAGCCAAACATTGGTCACGTGATATCGTCGGACTTTTTATGCGCAGTGCACCTGCTTACTCAGACCACGCCGAACCCCCACACCGACCTCACTAGATATGTCCTCGCATCCGCTAGGCTCATTCTTTGCACGTGACTAGGTACTCTCTTGTATGGGTCTCGCAACTCTACTCTTGGATCGCACTAGGTATTCTTCGTGACCTCACTAAGCCTACTATTGGACCTCAATAGACCCGTACACGGCCCCCTCGAGGCCCATTCCTGGTTCCAACCATTTGGCCCTAATAGCTTTTGCCCCTGTGAAATACCAGTCTTGGTTCAATTCTCATTCAGCTTGATCCCTTAGGTTCCGGTCTTTAGCCGGTGATTAATGCGTCGCGGCGTCGCCACTTGATGTGCGCTGGATGCCATTAGGGCTTGGCATAAGCGGTTCCAAGCTTCCTCGAATGTCTGAAGGGATTAAGCGCGAGGTTAGCGGTTGTTTTCTTGCTTAGATGGTGCTTAGAAGCACCTTTCATTAGCGCTTGTCAACTAATTTCCGTTAATCGATGACCACTTAAGCGCAGTCGCTTGCATTCTTAAAATCGGTTCAGTATTCCAATCGGTTTCACGACTATCCAAAAATATTTGCATTTAGATTCTCATTACCAAGTGTAGGTTCCAAACCTGAGAAAGATGAATCAGACACAAATAGTTTGTTCTTTTCGTCGTTTTGTCGATACCATTAAGGTTAGATTGTCAGCAGTCTCGCTGCCCCACAGTGCACTGCGCGTAACGAGCAGAGTTGTGTTGCGTCACTGCTCACGATTAGCATTGTTTACCGCATCCTTTATGGCAATTAGGGACTGCCCTGAGCTTCTTTATAACGTCACCGTTGCCGTCTTCTACTTCATCCAGCCGGAGAAACCATAGAATCCCACGAAGAAACCCTTAGGAGTGTGTCCCGGCTGCTGAATTTACGCTTGGGCTGCCCGATTTTAATCAGCTGAGGCGTAGCTATGATGTTTGAAGAGGTAAGCGCAGCTTTGTCCTATCGAATCAACACGAAACGCTTAGAGGAAACCTACTACTTACTTACCAGGGCTCCCCCTGTCCATCTCCGTCCCTAATGGAACAGACTCGTTGCAAAAATGTACCACGACCGGACCATTACTGTAGTATTCCCACACTGAGATTGGCAAATTTGTTACAAGGGCTGCGCGCGCATTACAGTAACTCGCTTAGTGGAAAATTACTGTAACTCTGTTTACTTCCCAAAATTCGTCGATTTTTCGTCGATTATTGAGGTTTTTCTCCAGGGAGAATAAAGTTATCGAACAACGCTTCTGTACGATTAATGCCGCTGCATTTCTCTATCAAATGATGCGCAATTTGCCCTATTCGGAGGAAAACTGTAAATTTTTTATTGGGCCGAAATTACCTCACTTTTTCGCGAAAATCGCTTATTTCACATATTATTGCTTGCATCTAGCGCAAAGATGGAATTCTCGGAAAATCCTTCTGTACGTTTGTAGCCCGTCTTGTCCCGATTAAAACGAGCCTAAGATTGTCAGTTTTGGTCAAAAAA
>JNEY01000373.1:87329-114184 GCA_020875895.1 Aphelenchus avenae
TTTAGCGCAGTCGCTTGAATTCTGAAAATCAGTTCAGTATTCCAATCGGTATCACGAATACCCAAAAAAGCATTTGCATTAAGATTCTCGTCCCCAAGTGTATGTTTCATACAAAGGCAAGATGACTCTGCCACAAATAATTCGTTCTTTTCGTCATTTTGTCGATACTTTTAAGGCTAGATTGTCAGCAGTCTGGCTGCCCCATAGTGCACTGCGCGTAGCGAGCATACTTGCGCTGCGTCATTGCTCACAATTAGCATTGTTTACCGCATCCTTTATGGCAATTAGGGACCGCTCTACTCTTCTTTATAACGTCACCGTTGCCGTCATCTACTTCATCCAGCCGGGGAAACCATAGAATCCCACGAAGAAATCCTTAGAAGTGTATCCTGGCTGCAGAATTTACGCTTGGGCTGCCCGATTTTATTCAGGTGAGGCTTAGCTATGATGTTTGACGAGGTAAGCGCGGCTTTGCCCTAACGAAACAACCAGAAATGCTTAGATGAAATCTACTAGTTTACTTGCTAGACGCTCTCCCCTGTCCATCCCTCCGCCCAATGGAACAGACCGTTGTAAGAACGCTCATTGTATGAAGGTCGATTCTGAACCTGCATACATTTCACATGCGGCGATTTCTAGTTTGATACTGGCGGGTCGTAGCGTTGCGGACTGTTTGCTCGTCTTCCTTGGCGCTTATGAAGATCTGTTTGGACGTGCGTTTATTGAGACCGCGTTCTTTAGTGAGTTTTCTGTTAAGCAAACTTCCGGCTCCTCTTCGCTTGTTTATTCAAACTTGCTTATTGTGTTTATTGTTTTCGCCTCCAGGCATAAACATCCTGGTCAAAATCTGAGAATAGAATCGTCCAAGCTCTTGCGGATGTGCACGTTTGAGGCGCACTGCTAAGCAGGCTAACTAACAGTCACCAGCCTTTTCGGACGTCGTCTACAAGTCGTCACCTTTTACAAACCAATTTGGCATTCCTACGTTTTGTAGGGAAACCTGCACCTCCTAAATTGCTTTCGAAGAAGCTCCCTATTTGGATTTAAACGTCGGGTTTCCTTCCGCACGTGCGCCTTCAAGGACAGGTCTTTAAATGAGCTGCTATGGCAAGTGCACTTTTGTTAGTCGACGGCAAAGGGCATGCGTGTGGTTAAGTACCGCACACTCTTGTTGGTACGGTACGTCCACAGCTGCGCAAAGTGTGTGACAATCATCATGTGCAGAGCCGGTAGGACACACATCGGCTTCAGACAATAGCGAATCGCTCCGATCAAGAACAAAAGTCTTTTTCGAGGGAAGAATTGCGACTCATCATGTCATGTTCCGAAAGCCGAATGGGTGCCGAAGTCGGCCGCGAAGCAAACTGTGCAGACACACTCCAAAAAATGTTTCAAATGCGAACCAAATTTTTGCAGATGTTTGGATTGCCCGTAGCTCACCTTCTGCTATTCCCAGCGTACTTCAGTTATTCGCTTTAAGGATTTTTTTAAAATCCACTGTGGCTTCAGATAAAGCCCTTAAAGGACATGCCCAAGACATCAAACGATTACCTTAACGTTGGGTATGCAACAGATCAGAGAAATGCTATGCAGTGCTTGTAAATAATGCACGCAAAACGGCTAAACAATGCGGTGCACTTGCGATTCCACCCTCATTTGTCCAATTTTTCTGTCGCAAGTACGTATAGTGGTTTTTTTGATCGCTCTAATGCGCCGTTCTGGCCCTCTGGCATGCATTCGCGCGTGAGATATGGCCATCCGCCGTGTGCCAAAACGACGCCGCCGCGGCACCGGACAATGCAATTAAACGCGACTAATTCGACTCCGACCGAGGGAAAAAAACGAAATTCTGCGCTCTGCTTGAGCATTCCGGAAATGCCGCCGCGTGGTGTTTCATTCCGCGGAGATATGCCGCCGCTAGCGCCGCCGCTGCCGCATTAATGCGCATGGCGCTTATTGTTTCCTCGAAATGTTTTGTCGAGCTCGAGTTAATTATAATCTGGGCAGTGCGTGGAGGAACAAAGTGCGACGAAAGTTTACATTATGGGGACTTTCATGACGATAGCGAGGGAAATACCATCTCTTTGGAAGCCATAGCAGATTCCACGAGTTGAGGTGATGCTTCAGCGCTAATCACAGAGAGAGTGAGTGAGTTGTTTGGCGAAAGCGTGCGCACCAGATCGACCCCGCTGCTGAACTTCGACGCAAACATTAACAAACTGAACTGGAAAACTTCCTTGAGGCGCAACTCTTTGGCCGCATTCTGTGACAATAAGGGGGATAGACGCTTTGCCGGGCGTAGAAAAAGGTATACCCGCTCGGTTAAAGCCAGTGCAGCCAGGGCGCGACAGAAACAAACGTTACGTTCTTTGGAAAACACATACGTGCCGAACGGGAAACGTAACGGACAACAGCGCACGCTACCTATCGCTATTGTCTTCCACGTTTGGACTCCACCAACAATGCCTACTTTAAGTTTCGTTTTTTTGCAGCTGAATCCAGTAGTTATGCGAGTGACCGATGAAAATGCGTCTGTTTCTGCATGCACCGCAACAACGTAATCGCGTCATTGCTCGCAGACGTTTCGCTAATCAATTTGCCCTACCTAAGCCCTTTAATACCTCTTGAGCTAGTGCGCGACTCGCAGGATCACTGTCGGGGTTCTCTTGGGGCAACTGCGTCAGCGGTCTTTAAACCTGCTGTCTGCAGCTGTCATTGCTGTCTGGTTCGAATGTAAGTCGAGAAAGTGATCCGGGTAAGGCGTTCAGGAAGAAAAGCAATCCCGTTGGAAGAGAAAAACCCACGATTTAGCTCGTAATGCGATTGCGGACGCGAGGTTGAGGGCCAGAGCGTCGGAAAATAAGACTTCGTCGTTGAGGAGTGCTTAATAACTTCGGGAAGTTGGTCCTTTCCAGGGCTTCGGATTCGGGTTAACTTCGGCTTTTCTCTATTCCGATTTGGTGGGAATTTCATAAGCTTACAACCAAATAGCCGTTTGGTCGGACGATGTCATTCCCTACCACTGTCCGCTGTTGACTATGTGCCGGAGTCGATCCGTGCAACGTGCCGTACGGACTGATACACATACCCAGCGGATGTTTATACACCAAAATGGAGGAAGGTTACCTCTCCGCGCAATTTCTACTTATAGCTAAGCAGCACGCACTTCCCCGGGAAAGCAGAGTAAATGTCGAGATCCCAACTTCTTCTTCGTCTACCTTTCCCCATCCATTCGAACATACGCGGTCGAAGGAGGCGCCACATAATCCGGAACTTCCGGTACGCCACACAAGTTCACATGGGTCCAAAGTTCGCGCCACACGAAACTTGCGTGTATGCCACGGGGAATGCCAATCGTCGCCCATCCTGCGCGTGTCCCGAATTAGCCTCATCGTACCGGTTTTAGCCGTTCAGCGCGACTTTCGCTTTACGTTTCCGTAAACATCAATGACGCGCACACGCGTTTTGGCACTGCGCATATAAGGACGAGCGGATTAAGCCGCATCTAGAAGCCTTCTTAAGCGTTCCTGACTGAAGTCGAGGCTATCTAAGGCATCTTCTGAGAATGTCCAAGCCCGCTATGGACTGCGACAGTGCTTAAATTAGTTGTGCACGCAATACACTAATTCTGTCGGATTGCGTAAAAAGTCGTAAGTTTGTTAAAAATCTAGCGCGGGCATGCTGTGCCCAAAGGAGGTGTTGTGTCTGGACATTATTTCCCACTGTGTTGCGCAGGTTTTAGATGCACTGTGCGGATGCTCGACAAGTGTGCAATGAGTGTAGCGCATTGTTTCGGCCATTTGGGCACCATTTGCGCTGGTGTCTTATCTGCCCGCAAGGATTTGCGCTCGCATTCCGTCCGCAGACTGCACTTCACTGTTTACTCAGCGTTGGGCTAGTTGCCTCGTAATGTTGCGCACCAGCACCGGATTGGTTGCACATAGGTGTAGTGCGCTTCTGGGTCTATTTGTATGCGGCCTCGTTTACCGTACGCGATTTATTTTTGTGCTCCATGGACGCAAAAAACCGAAATTATGCGGCTAGTTCTCGACGCCTCCTCTACTCGATCTATGCTCGAAGTGCTTCGTACTAAGCTTACGAAACTCCCAAAAATGTGTTCAGCGGGCAAAAAAATTTGCAAGCTCACGCTTCTTGCACCGCCCTAGTCGTAGCTACAAACTGGTTCGACATACACACATCTAGTTCTGTTTACTCGACGACTGGAAGCGTCTTTACCGTAGCACCGAGTGCGGTGGCGCATACTTTGCTATGCGCCTGTGTCATGCGGCGGTGGCAAGCTTTATTGGTGTTTTGAATGACTTTGGCACTGTGAATGTGGCTACAAATGTCAGAACGCTTCCGGTTTTAGCGCCGTTTGTGCAAACCTATATGCGAAAATATCTTGTAAAAGACAAAGAAGTATTTTCGATAGCTACGGAAATAGCGCTAAAATACATTTGGTTCGTGAAAGGCCCAGATTAAACCTGCAAGCTTAACGGTTGTTATGAGCAGCCCACTTACTTGTGGCGATAATTTGTTTAGAAAATACCTCTAAAATACGCCAGGTTCAAAAATAGACTTCGAAGTGGGTTCTTTGCAATCATCACTCGACAATATTTGCTTAATCCCCTGTGTTTTGTGTTGTTGTGATGCAAAAATTTGCACCTATGGAACGCCTTTTGGGGTGTGATTGGTCGGGGTCCTAGCGTTCTCCGAGCCACATGCAGCTGCCTAACTGCAAGCGTCACTTGCTCGGCATGCGCCGTAAGGACACATCTATTCAATGTTATTCTTTTGTACTATTCTCGGTTGTTTTTGCGCCACAGTAACCGTCCGAAATCTGCGCAAGCAAACAACCTTTCGTGGGATGGGAGCCATTCTGGTGGGACAGTTTTGCCCTTTCTCTGAGCCTCTTCCACCTGTTACCGTACAATCGTCACCGAGGCCTTCCCTGCAAGAAACACCTGCTCCTTTCCGTGCTCCTTCCATGCCCGGCCTACTTAAGCGCCCGTCTTTTAGTACATTCAAGCCCAGCTGAAGGCGATGAACTTCACCGTACCGAGCGGCTGGACGCTCCCGTTGGTGGACGGCTCCTGGTACTGGGGCGACGAAGAGGGCTCGCCGAAGCACCCCGAGGTCCGAGCGGAGCAGCGCGAGGAGCCCGACCTCTCGGCGATGATCCTCCACCAGGCGATCACGATGACGGTGACGATCTTCGGCAATGTCCTCATGATCTTCGTGATCCTCAGGAACAATGCGCTGTTGCGCAGGAGACGCATCACGCCGGTTCAGGTTAGCGTTTGCACATCGCAATTGCTACGTGACACTTTGCAAACTGCAGATGCTAATGCTCCATATGTGCACCTCCGACCTCCTCTTTGCTCTCTGCGCGATCCTCCCGAACACGCTCATTGCAATTACGGGCACGTTCCACGGGCCGGACGTTCTGTGCAAAATCGTCAAGTTCTTGCAGGTAAGGTAATGCTACGGGTTCGCATATTTCGTTCAGGCAAAATTATTAATTGTTCAATCGTGAACGAACCAAGCTGAGGCCGTTCCCTTTCAGATGCTTCCGCTCTACGCAAGCCCCTTCCTCCTCGTCGCCATCAGCGCGGACCGCTATCATGTAGGTTGCACTTGCAACATCTCTGCGTCCGACCGGTAACACATTTGCAATGGAAGCAACTGTAGGCGATCTGCCGCCCACTGGCTGCGATGCGCTCGAACCGCTACAACCGCCCAGTGATCTATGCCGCGTTCGCGTGGAGCGGGTCGTTGCTTTGCTCCGTGCCGCAGTTCTTCATCTTCCGCAAGGACGAATACGGCAACTGCGAAGCGGACTACACCGCAAAGTGGCAGGTGGGCGCAGTTTGAGTAGCGCGAAACAGTGGCTACTGTGCATGCTTAAGCAGAAATTTTATATGGCCGGTGGACATGGCATATATCGGGTGGCATTCGGGCTGGCTGGTTCATGCTTCGGGCAGCTCCGCAGACGGAGCCGATGGTAAAAAAAGCACGGCGTAGGAGCAGGACTGGAGGTCATTTGTGAGAACCCCGCAGTTCGGAGCCGTATCCGGAGCTTTCGTTTGGCCGTTTGACCACCACCAGGGAAAGTGAAAACTTCGTGAAAACAGTAAAATACATTTGAAAAAGTGAAAACTTTTAAGGGATTTAGCGAGGGCTCGTACTCATTGATAAGCTCCCTAACTGTTTTCCTTTTTCAGTACCCGGCCTACGCGATCTCCTTCAACGTCGTCGTGTGGCTGTTCCCGAGCATCCTCGCTGGAATCCTCTACTACCGCGTCTGCCGCCAAGTGTGGACCTCCATGGCGTTTCACGACAAGTCGTGGAAGTCGAGTCGCAATAGCACGTAAGTGGGTTTCTTCCATTAAAGCAGCTACAGCGCACGCCAATGATTCAAGGCAATGACCTCTATCTGCAAGTTCTCATTTTCACTTTAGAAATCGCAGCACGGTGAACAGCCGTCCGGTCAGCGTCTGCGCCCAAGCGGCCACAAAATCACCTGCTGCTGCGCCGCCACCGCCGCCTCCGCTGGCGGTGTACCGCAACAGTGACGCGTCGCAGCATTCCACGGAGTCGGCCGCCGAGTCCGAGTACCTCGCGCCGCTTCACAAGGCGTCACGATTGTCCGCCTGCAACACAACGTTCCTCCACACCACAGATGTGGCGTATGTGAAGGACGAGCTCGACCGCAAGAGGGCGCACACTGTGAAGCTCACGCTCACCATCGTGGCGGCGAACTTCGTCCTGTGGGCGCCGTTTTGCATCATCAACGTGTTTGACGCACTTTCGCCGCAAACACTGAGTAAGCGCCAGGAAAATACACGCTTGTATTTGCCCAGAGTGCCATGAAAGTTTTTACCAAGCAATGCATTAAAATGTCTTCAGGCCCGGTATTTGCCACGTACGTGATGTTCTTCGGCAACCTGAACAGCTGCATGAACCCGTGGATCTGGTTCTTCTTCAACCGAGAGCAAGTGGCCATCGCCATCGGGTCGCTGCTGGGACGCACCGCGTCGCACAAGTAAGGGCTAGGACTGTCTGTGGGTGCACATTGGCAGAATATCGCTTACGCTATAACTAGCTTCCGTATGCTTAAACAAATGAACATCCAATTTTAGATTGTCCAGTTTTCGCCGCACCGACTGCTCCTCCGGTGTTGGACCAACTTGAAGCCTGCACAAAAGGCACTCTTCGCTGGAACGATCTCGTTAAGAAACTACGTGTATTTTCCGCTTTGCATACGTGTATTTTGTCATGTATTTCGGGACCTGTCACCCGAAATGTTTCTGTATATGTCCGTCTTTGACAATAAAATAATTTTGGTGGAGTAGCATCGAGCCAAAATTGGTCCAGGGAATTGGACGAGCCCAAATAGCCTTTACTTGTTACTGCGAGTACTTACACACTTACGACTCTCGTGGAATGCTTCATTCGAAATTCTCCTGGTTTTGAAATGCTGTTTTAGACCATGCGTTTTACGCATTAACTCAAGCCAGAGCACGCCGAATGCGGACGTACGTCCACCGGATATCGATTGACCTCGCGGGACATTTCCTAAATGGGCGTCGGTTCTATAGAGCTCTCAGACAATGGAAGGCGATTCATTCGCGGTTTTTTTTGCTTAGCGCGGTGGAAGAACTCTATGCAGTCCGTCTTCCAAGGAAAACATACGAATCCTGTACTTAGAAAAGTTTAACATTCTTTACAGTACTCATCTTGGGCATTTGCTTTGCAGCCAATAATTCACAGCCTTCGAAACTCAGTCGTAACCGCTTTTCGCAGTATCTCTGTAGCATTGCAAATGCATTGCAAACCATGCAGTTTGGTATTATTCGAGTATGTTATCATCGCGTCCATCACATGCACATTGTGTTGATCACTTCCATAACCACGTCACCTTTAGCCGATGCAACGTAGCGGACCGCCACAACCGCCACCGCAGGGGACGCCTGGTATGAATAGTGCAAGCGGCCAGCCACCCATGCGATTCGCTCCGCCACCGCAAAGCGTACAGCGTCGTCCGTTTCCGCCAGGTCCACCAGGCGCACAAATGGCACCGCAGTACGCGATGGCTGGTGGCCGTCCGCCCAACGTGAATCGGAAGCGCAGGCGCTACGCGGAGAAGATCATCCTGCCGGAGGTAGGCTGTGGAAAAGCTTGCTAGCATAGACACAGAATCGTCCATGGAAGGTGCAAGTTGACCTCGGAAGCTTGGAAAATGTGGAATGCGTCCACGGAAGCTTAAGGAATTTTTTCGAGCCCATAAGACTCTGCGCCCATTGGGAGTGTACAATTTCCGTGGAAGCTTCATGGAAGACGACAAGTTGTCCGCTAAACCTCCATGGAAAAGCGGCAGGTACGGATGGAAGTTTCATGGGCGGTGCATGACCCGTGTTTATATGGAAGCTCCACAGAACATGCCTTGGATGAGTGAATTGCTTTCAGAAAACCTTGTTTAGCAAAGTTCTCTACCAGTGTACTTTGCCCAGATCGCTGATCTCGCCGTTTCAGATCCGGCAACTCGTTCCGGAAGCCGAAGCGTACATGGGTCTGCTGGCATTCGAGCAAAAGCTGGACGCAACCCTTACGCGCAAGAAGCTGGACATCCAGGAAGCGCTCAAGCGGCCGATGAAGATCAAGCGCAAGTTGCGCATCTACGTCTCCCATTCGTTCATTCCCGGGAAGGAGCCGGAGGTAAGATGGTTGCCACATAGACTGGTGCTCCTTTATGAAGCAAGAGCGTAGTCTCATAGCTCCTTTAACTGCTCTTTCTACGTGAACTTTGTTAGCTACTTTTGCAGCATTCGTTGCTTTAGATGTTCAATTGCTACTCCTTTACTTGCTTCTTACTTTACTCCTTTAGCTGCTCCTTTTGCCCCTCCTTTGGTGCTCCTTGTGCTACTCCACTTACTACTTTTTAGTTGCTCCTTTTACTCCTCCTATGGATGCGCCTTTTGCCCTCCGTTGCTACTGCTTTAGCTGCTCCTCTTGCTACTCATCGAACGATCGCTTCTGTATTCCTTTGGTTTTAGCGCGAAGGCGAGGAAGGAGCAGTGCCGATGTGGGAGCTTCGCGTGGAGGGCCGGCTTCTCGACGAGTCCGCTGCCAGCGGCACGACACCTGCCACGCAGACTCCGTCTGCCACTGCGCAAGCCGGGCTGCAGCGCAACATGCCGAAGCGAAAATTCTCGTCGTTCTTCAAGAGTCTCGTGATCGAGCTGGATAAGGACATCTACGGACCGGACAATCATCTTGTCGAGTGGCACCGTACGCCGCAGACGAACGAGACGGACGGCTTCCAGGTGAGTAGGAATGTTTGCTGCTCCAGCACATGGAAGGTACCCGGTCCTTGGAAGCGCGAATGGACGGTACCCAGTCCATGGAAGCTTGATGAACTGTACCCAGTTCATGGAAGCTTGGTGTACCGAGCCCATGGAGGCTGCTCAGTCAACAACATTACTGAAGATGCCCAGTATGTGGACACTTCTTGGAACGTGCCTGTACACATTAGCTTCATGGACGGTCTCCGCAACTTTTACAGAAATAAGTGAACGTCCATGTTCGTTGTTTAGGTGAAGCGCCCGGGCGACCGCGACGTGAAGTGCACCATCCTGCTGCTCCTGGACCACCAGCCGATGAAGTTCAAGCTGCACCCGCGTCTTGCGAAGGTGCTCGGTATGGCCGTGGAGACGCGTCCGAAAATCGTCGAGGCCCTCTGGCAGTACATCAAGACGCACAAGCTGCAGGTACGTCAGTTGCCTACATGGAGGTACCAGGATTCATCGTGCTCCATGAAAATCAAAATTATTCTGACTTCCAAAAATAACGGATCTTTCAGCCTCCTTAAAACCCCTGGACTTTCCAGTTCACGGAAATTCATGCTTCCTTCTGCCTTCTGAAAAGAGCTCTGGATTATATGGATTCCTTGATCAATGCATTTAACGAGGTCATTCCAGGACGCCGCCGACCGGGACGTCATCAACTGCGACGTGTTCCTGGAGCAGGTGTTCGGCTGTCCGAAGATGCGTTTCATGGAGATCCCACAGCGTCTGCAGGTAATGTCCCATCCAAGTTGCACTGATCCACTGGGTGGCGCTTTAGCAACTGCTCTCCCAACCGGACCCGCTGGTGCTGAACCACGTGATCAAGTACGATGGGAGCGAGAAGAACACGGCGTGCTACGACGTCGACGTCGAGATGGACGACCCGATGAAGCAGCAGATGAACGCGTTCGTCCACAACCAGACCAACCTGCCGGACATTCAGCTGCTGGACCAAAAGGTGTACTTCCCGCCCATGTTCTCCATGATGATAGTGGGTGCTTCAGGTCTACGACATCGTGGAGCAGATCAACGAGTGGAAGCTGCGCCGCGACTTCTACACGAAGTTCGCGGAGAGCCCGCAGGACTTCGTCAAGAAGTGGCTCGTCTCGCAGAGCAAGGACCTCAAGGTGCGCTCTCCAGAATGCCTGATAGTTGAGGTCCCCGTGGCCACCAGTCCGCCTTGTTTATGGTCATCTTTGGGCAACTACGAGGCCAAGATTGTTCCTAAAATTTGTGAGCTTGTTCTAAAAAAGACCCTCTATGATGGTCTAAAGGAACCTAGAAAAGGCAATTTTACAAGGCAGCAAGCTTACCGAGAACAAAGCGAGTTAAAACAAAAACCTAGCAAAAGCGCTTCCATGACATTTTCGCATGCCGCTAAGGCAAGCTTACGCTTGAAATGATTTTTCATTCCGGTCTTATGGGGAAACTGGTTCCAAAAATCAAACGTCACCCTAAAGCTGGCAGTTCGTTCCTAAAAAGTTACGTACGCCTGAACTGGTTCTTCGACAGCCGACACATGGCTGGGCACCTTTCCTTGCTAGCAGGGCCGGTACCAGGACCTAACTCGCCAGGCACCCACAGAACTGCCCAACCCAGCCGAGCCTTAACCCGGAACCTGAACGCAGCTACGTCCTTGATGACTAACTTTCGCGCTTAGACCCTCACGGAGACCACCGAGAACTACGAGTCGGAGCGCAGCGCGGACCACTTCTTCAAGACGGAGACCCAGGAGGGCGTCTTCCGCTATCTCTACGGCAAGGTGCAGCTGAAGCGTATGGAGCTCGAGGCATCGCTCGGCGTCAAGAACAACTGAGGCGCTGCGTCGGTCGCTTCATTACTTAATTGAAGGCTTCCATCTTTGTCCAGTTCATGTTCATGTGGACATTACGCTCTCGCCTGCATCTCAAATCTCGTTTTCTCTTAAATATTCTTGTCCATCTTGTCGCCTCCTATTCCAAAGACGCATTCTAGGCTCAAAACTCGTCCACTCCACCCCATCCTGTGTAGGCTTCGTCGTCTTCTATCGTATCGGAATGCATTCAGTCACTTTCCCATTGCAACTTTGGACTCTCCTGAATCTTCCGTTCTACATGCCTCTTTGTCGTTTTGCCTCTCTGAGGACGTACATGCGTTGGTTCTTTTTCTGACGGGAATAAAACGTCGGTACCGAGCCGGATGGAAATAGCTGGAAGAGCGAAGTCACTAACAGTGCGCGTGCTGAGCTTCTACCCATTGTATGTGTCGTATGGAAACCCCTTTATGTCGTAAGAATAAGGTGGTTTTGTATTGTCCAAGCTGCATTCCATCGCGGTCGTAGCAACGCATTTGAAACGCGCGCGCGTTTCCTTTGCAATAATGGCGCTCGGCTTGCCAGCGACACAGCCGACTGCGACGGTTCTCCACTATGCTGCGTCGCATTTGTGCAAAACACTGGTCGCTTTCCTGACGGTTGCGCTGACGTTAGGAAAAGTACGCAATGCTTAGAAATGCTTATTTCGCAGTAGTGAACCGCTATCAAGCGGACTTTTGGCTTTATTCTGTCCCACAGAAAGTGTAAGTACTTGCAGTTTAACAGGGCGAAAATTTGCCAAAATATGGCCTATAAGGTCGGTAGGAATTATTGCAAAGATTCCTAGCCATCTGTTTTGCGCAGGCTATGTCCTTTCGGAGCGTCTTTTTAGGTTTGCTGAACTAACGACTCAAAGCGTTTCCGCAATTTTTTTGCGTCCAATGCTGGCCTGGGTGTATGTGTGCATGCTGTGCATGCCTGTTCCTCCACTGTTATGGCTGAATCTTCTAGAAGCATCAATCGCAAATGAACGCCGAACGCGTCTACACCGTGGAGAAGATCCTGGCCAAGGAAAAACGCAAGGGCGGCTGGCACTACAAGGTCAAGTGGCTTGGCTACAGCACTCCCACGTATGCATTCGTAGCACTCTTAATTGAGGCAGTTTCAAGATTTTCAGCTGGGAGACGGTCGCTAACTGTCACTCCTGCGAGGACGCGATCAAGGAGTTCGAGAGGAGCCTGGGCGTCGCGACCACCTCGAAGTCTGCTGTGAAGAAGGAGGAGTCCAAGTCCGACAAGGAGGAG
Source organism: Aphelenchus avenae (assembly GCA_020875895.1). Taxonomy (NCBI): domain Eukaryota; kingdom Metazoa; phylum Nematoda; class Chromadorea; order Rhabditida; family Aphelenchidae; genus Aphelenchus; species Aphelenchus avenae. The sequence goes on from JNEY01000373.1 coordinate 99,773, forward strand.
TTTAAGTCCGACCCGAAGGTGAAATTCATCCGAGCAAACTCGGATTAAGACCTTGTGTTTCAGAAGACCGTGGACAACCAGAAGACCGTGGGCAAGCAGAACACTCTGGGTAAGCCTGAGAGCAATTACCGCCTTTCAAACTCTCGTTAATGAGGCATGAGAAAGTCTCCGTTTCAGACTACCCGAAGCCGGGCCGCGTCTACCGCGTCGAGACTGGAGCAAAGGTCGATAAGATCCTCGGCGTGAAGATGCACGAGGGATACGTGGTGGCGATCGTGCTCTACGCAGACAAGACCATGGAGATCGTCCCGACGCGCGCCATCATCGAGAATCAGCCGGAGGTACGCAGGCAGGGCATGACCCCAACGAACCAGTCCTCGGTCACAAACTCATCTTCGGCCACGTTAGGTCCAGTCTTTTAGCACCTAATTCATTAGCCTGACCATGGGACATTACTAGGCAGACTAGTCTAGGCTGATCACACTTCGTCGTTACTGTGTGAAGTACACGACGAAGGCTGAGCTGCGAGCCTTACGATCTTAAGGCCCCTAACTTTCTTGTCTCCCTTTTATTGGTCCACCCAGATGGTAAGCACATGTGTTACGTACGGACAAACATGATGCAAAGAAGCCCGATCCGTAAGAAGTAGAAGGAGAGCGGTCTTTTATACAAGAGGAACGGAGGGGAAGGAATAGGATGTGTTTGTTCGTGAGCAGCATAACGAAAGTGTTAGGTAAACATCATGTCCTTTGATGGCCAACAGCAGCTCACTTTTGGGCCACGCTCGAGCCATTCATGGACCTCCCATACACTGGAATTTACATCTATTCCTCGCTAAACGCTTTCCGAACCCAGGAAATAATGTTTTGTAAACTAGTAAGAGACTGGAGTAAGGACTAGCAAGATGTATGCCCACTAGCCTGGCTTGTATCATCACTAAGATACCGCTTGGGTCTTGTTTGATCTNAATACGAGTGCCTTCCCCGGGTCTAGCCTCTAGCCCAGATAGGCGGCTGAACTCAGGTTTAGAAGAGGTATACAACACAAAAGTGAAACGCAGATACACAAAATGGCTCGCACTCTAATCGCTGCCCTCTTCGTCATCGCAGTCGAAGCGGAGTGGGTCATGTCGCGGCACCGCCTGAATGAGGAGACTCTTCTGCGACGTCGAGCTCGCGGAGCGCGACCCACTGGAGCGGCCGAAGCCTCCGGTACGCGTGGGCGTCGTCGGTGCACTGCGAGCGGGTGGAGTGTAGCGTCGGATGAGGCCGACGGACTTGGTCGCCTTGGTCCTCTGACGGAAACTGGTCGGAAGAGTCGGCACGATCACGCTGTTCAGCATCTCGGACCAGAGGTCCTGAAAGGAACTGGGTGAGTTATGGCCGAATAGGCGGGGGACAACTAAAGGCTACATGACCGTCTATCGTCGTTCAGGACCAGGATCTAGCGCTCCAGAACGACAGCACCAGCGCTAGGACCAGTACGTTTTAGCCGCTAACTTGGACAAATATGGGAGAGGAATTATTTCGACCATGTAAAGAAATCTTGAAGCGCAATGAGTTAAAAGTCCAGGAAATTTCGTCGGAATGCGCCGCGCGCTGGGCCTTGAAAAGTTGAATTGGGCGTAATTTGTGCGACTAACAAGTCCCAAACCCAGGGCTATAGGAGCCCGACCTGACAGCCCTGTTATGCACATACATACGTGATATACGACGAAAAAATGATTCTTAAAATTCGGTGAAACAAGGCATTGTTAAAGAATTTTTCCCCAGTTTTCGGTAGAAGGTCAGTTGCGGTAGCTGACACTCAGAGGTCAGCAAATTCCAGGCTCAACAGAATTGCTTACCGAGGGCATTTCGAGAAGGCGCTTCATGATACCAATCTGCTGCTTGGCCACCGTGCTACTACCGCGACCGCTGTTCTTCGTTCCGACGACCACCGGCGCAAGCTCCGAAGCAAGCGCTTCCGCGGGCATTCGATTGCGAGCCGCATAAGCGGCCACGCGCTGCCAGTGCGCGCAGAGGAATGCGAGAGTGTCACGGTGCGGAATCGGCAAGTCCTCGACACCGGCGCGGATCAGCGTGTCGTCGTTCTCGTCCACAGCGCAGCGTAGTTCGTCGAACGAGCTCGAAGGGATGAGTGGCTCCTAAAACAAAACAATTAGTTTCGGATAGAGGGCCTAGAAAACGTCGTCCTAGAAAGATTGCTCAAAACACAGCAGATTTGACAATTCTAGCAGCGGCTCGACACAACAATGACCCATTAGAGAACGCGTACTCTGAGGTCGAGAAGAAGCTTCTTCACACAGCCAGTGATCGTCTCGGTGTCCTTCGAGGGCAGGTCGGGTGCGACTTTCGAGTTAAATTCGTCCACGAGCTTCTGGACTTCCTTCTCCTCGCTAAACGTCCATTAAGACCTTTAAACAACCATACAGATGTACCCCGGGATCCGGTAGAGCCCTTCCGAGCGGAGCCGACTCCTCTCGATGGCGCAGACGCAACGAATAATCGCGCCTGGGACCTTGGGGCTCTCGTCCGGGCAGAGGTCTGCAAGGCGTGGACGCACATGAGCGCCAGTCTTTGCCTTGTGGACTGTGGTAGACGGGAATGGAACGCACGGATGAGGCGCGAAGGGCTTGCATGCGCGATGGACGACGCATTTGCAGTCTGAAAAGTGGACATTATTTGGAAAAGGCGTAATCAGTCAATGGTTTCCGGAAGGATTAAGCTGTTCGCTATACAATGCAAGTGGAACTACCGAGGGTCAAGAGTGAGCCTAGCTCAGTGAAAGCATGGAATACAGAGGTCCAGGAATGAGCCTAGTCTTGTAAACGCAATAGGCCAGTGAGACCCTCGCACTGGGCTAGTGAAGACCTAGCGTGCAAGATCCAAATGTTGGCCTAGCGAGGTTCAAGTTTGTTCCTACCTGGTGAAAGTGTGGTGGGTACTAGTGAAGGCAGTATGTGTCTAGTACGATCTAAGAGTGGGCGTAATGAGGTCCAATGGGCCTAGTGTTGTGAAATGTGGGCTAGTGAGGTCCATCAGGACGCCTGGGTCCACGAGTGGACCAAACGGAGTAGAATATGGGTTTTTAAATGTTAACGTGAGCGTGAAATTCCCGTACCTTTCCCGCTGCACTTGAAGGACTTCACGCCGAGCGCCTTTCCGCAAACAGTACACGCCGTCTTGAAGGGCAGCTGAGTGGTTTCCACAAAGGCGTGAGTGCGTTCGCAAATCGGAACTCCCATGGTCCATCCGCCAGAGATCGCGAACAGCTTGCGTTTGCTAAAAAAGAACACTTTTTAGTTACTTGGATGTGAAGTTTCTTACTTTCGGCACTGTGCGGGGGCGTACGACGGTAGCGGCGAAGGAGCGCGACTGCTTTGGGACGAGTCCTGAAAACTTGGAGTTCACAGATGTTAGATTAATATCCCGAATTGAAGACACTTCGATTGTCTTCAGTCTAGAGCATAGACCTCTAAGCAAATGAACTTAAGCCTAAAGCAGACCCTATCGAATGCTTAAGGAGCTTAAAAGTTAATCCTAGCTTCAGCCTAAAACTTAGCTATTTGGTAAGCCATCCAATCGTTTGCTTACTTCTTCCGCAATCTCGTTGATGTGCACTTCGGAAACCGAGCGACGCCCCATCGACGACCGGTACACCCTGACCTCGGCTTTCGGCGGCGCCACCCCGTCCAGGTCCAGCGTGATGGTCGTCTTCGTCGTGATCTCGTCGGCCGCCGCCGCGTCTCGAGAGCGTTTTGGCGGAAGACGGGGACGACTGTTCTGAAATGACTGTGTATAGGAAAATGAAAACTGATCGTTGAGGTTCAGCTAATTAAAAATTCTCGGTCCGCATGTGGCAGGGCACCCGCAAAAGCCGTCGGCGATCGTCGCTAACAGCTAACATAACGTACCTCTCGCTCTTCGTGGTCGTCTGAGGCGCTATTCTCACTGGACTCATCGCAGAAATGGGCCTCAGCGCGATCCACATCGAATGAACGCTTGACTGCCGCCGGCATCGGACTTCCGTCCACGGTATCAAGGGTCAGCGGCTCGATGTAGGCAGGCGTAGGCATGAAAGACTCTGTCGTCTTCGCCATCGAGCGTGGTAAGGGGCTACCGTGCGGGCTCGGACTTGGCGCGGGAGCGGACGCTTCGGGTAAGCGACGTCCGTTCTCGTTAGGTAGCAGCTTCTTGGGAGAGTCGCTGAGGAAGGAAAGTTGTTGGAGGTGCTGCATCGTGTTCGCACCGGGCTGGCAGCCTTCCTAAGAAGCAATGATTCAGACGAAGCTCCTTGTCGCTAAGCATCGGAATGAAACTCCAGGTCTCCGTGCAAAGCAAAATTGGCCGTCGTTCTTACGCGGAATGTGATAAGACTGGCCAAAGGCGAACTAGCCTAAGCTTGAATCGATGTGGCCTTTAGGCATGCGTATACACTGAACCTCGGTCGCTCTGGAAGCCCATGTCGGCCTCATTCAGTCCACTCTTCAAGAGGACACCACACACATCAGTACGAGAGAGGCGCTACGTTTAACCATACTTCCATACCTTCTGTATTCACCAAGCTCACAGTCTCATTGACTTAGAGCTCACAGTCTCCTTGAAAGGATAAAACCAACTGTAGCGAGACCAAATACACGCTAACCTAATGCTGGGAACATAAAGCTGAGCCTATATAACAGCACGAGTGAGAAACGCAGAGCTAGCGAATACTGAACCAGCCCCAGCTTTTCTTTTTTTTGTTACGTCGCCAGGCTCAGACTTTGACCACTGTCCCATTCTAGACTCGCTCTTAAGTCATTAGAGACTCGCACCACATTGAACTCGCACATTCGCCACGTGGAGAGTACCGGAACCGTATTGTGTGTGCTTTCCATCCTCACGATCATCGCTCATGGTCTTTAAGCACGCGAAGCCAGTGAAGTCCCAAACCCATACCCTCAGCATGTTCTTGATCAGCGCGAAGCGTCGCTTGTACTCCGCCACTTCTTGCTCGAGAGCCTTCTCGTTGTCAAGCATCCCAGCAATGCGTGTTTCCTGCTCCCGATTGCGCTGTTTGACGACCTCGAGCTCGTTGACGAGGTTCCTGAAGGCAGGATCAGTAAAGCAGCAATTTACGTTCAGTAAGTACTTGTTCTCGCGTCGAAGACTTTCGTTGGTAGCCTGCAGCCGGGCGTTTTGTTGCGTCTTGTCGAGCCACTTCAGACGGGTCTCGTCCAAAAGCTCGATGACTTTCAGCACGTCTGAAAGGTAGTATCAGCCCGCTTAAGGAAGAGTTATTGTACCATCTTCAGTCGCTTCAATGAGTGCTTCGTAGTGCGCTCGAAGGTCTCGCTCACGATGCAGCAGTTGGATTGAGTCGTCCGAAATGAGGCTGCAGTGGGCGTCTTCGTGGCGATGGTCGCAGGACATCGCTGGCAGCAGGGCTAAAGCAACGAACTGTCAGCTTGCGTAAAGCATCTATGTTGAACCAGGTGCACGATATTATCGTGTCCGCGTAGACGAACGCGTTGGTAGCCTTCAGCTTGCAAGTGTTTGAACATAGGCCTTAAAATACTGGCGACAACTGTTCGGTACCGCGTGAAAAGGTCTACTTTATGAATAGCGATGCGTTTCTACACCACTGGATTTAGGCCATCTTCTATACGCTTTACCTTGTTGGCGTAAGCCGTAAGATCTCGAGACTGTAGTGAACTTGGGAACATTTTTAATTAAAAGGCAAAAAGAGCGCGCAGTGCGCAAATGTGTTGAATTTGCCGTTTTACTACCCATTTACAAAGCTATCTTGAGGCCACGCTTTGAAAACTGTCTTTCACCAGTATTGTGCAACTGAAAGGTTTATGCGTCACCACTAGGTATTTCTTGAATACGTTAACGTACGTTGAATTTCCTTAACAGCAGTAGGCTCAAATTGCCTCTGACCGCGTGAATTTAGAGATTCGCGGCGGAAATCATGAAACTTCAAGAAAAGCAAATATGCTAACGCGTGCAAAAAGGACGCGAAAAAGGCGTCATTCCCGCTCATCAGCGCCGCCGCCGCTTGGGATCGTTTGGGGCCGACCGCTGACCGGCGGAGGTCGGCTTGGGTTCGTGGACGGGTAGCGAGGCGTTTGCTTTCGCGAGTCGGGATGACTGGGGAGCAATGGCCATTGTGCCGAGTGCACGTGAGAACCGACAAACAGTCCGCGCTGCCCTCTCGACGGCGGTTGGGGGTGGCGGATGGATGGCCGTCGCATCCAGCTGTTGAGGCGAATGACCGACGGATAAACGCGCATTTGGGCAACTAATGATGCGCAGCAGACAGTTCAAAATACCAGTAGATTTGAGGGTTTATAAAGTGCTACCCCAAGGCAATGCAAGGTTCCTGGATTTGCTTTGACTTTGCTTCAGAGCCCTTTGCCGGCGGGACGACGGTTAAAACAGGTCCATATTTCTGATCGGTGTGCCTGAATATAAATTGGATTCAAACATCAGTCATGAATCGAATCGGAATACAAAATGCTGGTTCCACCGATACCTATCGACTGTTTTCCGGGGCGAAAAAACTGCGCATTTCGTTTAGCCGCAAGTATGTCGGTAGCAAAAAGACCCGAGTAGGCTCACATTGCACGACACCCTCGGGAAGCTAACAAAGGCAATCCGGAATAGGTATGCGAGGCCGGGTGGTTGGTTAGCCATTACGGCTGGACGAAAACCAAAGTGGGCGTCGAAACCACAAGATCGTCATTAATGGCTTGAGCGGAAAAGCTGCGCCTAGCACAAAATCCGCACAAACAACGATGAAGTTTCTCCGTGGAAGCGAGTGTAGCAAGTGTCCTTACTTGCCGAACATATCACGCTCCCAATGTGCGTTTTTGCGTCAACATGGCTAAGTGAGGTCGTAAATTAACGCAGAACTCATCAAGTTGCGTAACCACTGAGTGGGGTGGGGGTCTAAAATTGGCCAAAATGGGTCCACATGGGCCCCAAATGGCTAAAATAACGTTAAAAATGGCATATTTAGGGTTTATTTATCTTTTTAGACCCATTTTAGCTTAACTTTTTACCAAGTTTCTAAAAATTTTCCTTCACCAAAGGGTCCTCCCCCTTTACCCTGTCGGCGGCCGAAGGCAGCCGACAGGGGGTGGTGCACCCCTCTCCCCCCCCCGCCCCCGCTAAATACGGCCCTGCCTGGTTTACGACACTTATAAACCTCAAGTTTCGGTATTTTCTGCTAGTAAGATTCTGGTAGTGATTTTCTAGGACAAAGAACAACCTTCTCGTGAACTCCACAGTCATCATTTTCCTGAACAAACCACACATGCGCGAATCAACGCTCCGCACCGAAAGCAATTTCCGGCGCAAGGCATACGCGCGCTGCTTCGAATCAGACGTCACAACACTGTAGAACCGGTTCGCGGTTGGCCTCATGTCTGAATTTTCTGTTCAGTTAAAAAGGGTCAACAATGTGTCTCAAAGTGCATTTACGTTCTCATTTTGTCTACGGGTTGTGTTACTCAGATGATCCTTCGTTCGTTTTTGTGGAGGACCTCAACCATCGACTCAGGTTTGGCTCTAGAATCCGAGTACACCTCGTACTTGCGCACCAGCGCACCTGGAGAAACTTGACATGACGGTCGCTAACGTCCTTGCGGATCCGGCTATGGCCCAAGCGATCGTCGAAGGCACTAGTCTAACCGTTGGTTACGTCTCGGACGTCCTCTGCAAGAATAACCCCGACTTCCGCGCAGCTTTGCGCGACTCAAAGGTTGCCCGAATTACTACGAAAGACATTTGCAATGGGAACGGATACTGCTCGTTTATCCTGAAGACTACAGTCGAATTCGAAGGCCCTGCCCAGGAGCCTTACACCTTTATTCTGAAAATCCCCAATCGAGCGGGCTTGGAGGCGGTGTTTGGAAGCAAGAAGGGCTCTAAACACGAGCAGGTAGGAACGTAAACATGAGACAGTGTCATCTTGGACGCCGTCCTTCCTGGAAGAAAGATGCTTTAAAAAGGTTTAAGTAAAGACAAAATTTATGTCCCAAAATACAATCGTTTTTTTTGCTCGATCCTCTTGATCCCTTCTGGTCAATGCGGAAACGGTCTAAGTCCGTTCTCCCACACAAGTGACATAGACAAGGCCGTGTTCCTTAAGGGTGTATGGAGGACATCCATACTGGTACATGTTCGCAGTGGACGTTAAGTATGCCAAAAAAGGTCAAAATGGGTTTGTAGGGCTAAAACATGGCTAAATTAGCAGACCTACTAGTTAATTATAAGCTTAGTCGCCTTCTTCCCTACATCTCCTGCACCAGTTAGCGTGCACTGGCCTATTCAGGACGCGACTACGAAGATGGTCGACGAGATGATGAGCGGCCACAACGTGGAATGCGTCTTTTACGATCAGTTCAGCGACAATGGCGCGATACCGGTGCCGAAGGCGTGGCACACAATACACATCGATGAGAAGAACGCAGGAGCTATCTTCATGGAGTACGTGGCGGGCGTTCCGCAGAGCTTCTTAGCGAATCTGAGCACGCCTCAGGTAGGCGGTGGTAGCCAGGGCTGGGCAGGAATCGTAATCGGCATCGACAAGGGGTCTTCTTCGGGAATCGGTCCAAAAGACGGATTCCATCGGTTCCTTTACATTTTCCTCGGATTCAAGCTGCGCTTTGTCATTGCTTAGCATGACCATAAGTACCTTACGAAACTAATACATGTTTGTTGAAACATGCACTCGTTTCTTCGAGAAGTGTCAAGGAATACAAGGATGGAGATTTTTTAGAATCTCTGTGTCGTGTGCTTCCTTTAAGATCCCTCGAAACAGACTTGTCGTCAGTAATGACTCAACTATGCCCTTCTTCCTGCAGGCCCGTTCACAAAAGTACCTATGATCGAGTCTTTCATAAACCTTTTACCCAACGGGAAAGCCACGAAAGATTATCCTTGCAGATCAAGACAATCCTTCGCTACCTCGCTGGATTTCATGCACGTGTGCTCGCAATGGACGAGCGTCAGTGGCGGGGCAAGTACACACACTCGTTGCACACTATGTGCTATGCCGAGACTCCAAGAGCGACACTGGAGAAGCTGATCGCAGTGAATCGTCAGCCGTATGCGTTGAATAGGCTGAAAAATTGGGGACGAATTTAGCAACATTCAAAGAGCTCGGCAGAAAATTGGAGAAAGTAATCGGCGCGAAGTACGCTCAGTACGCACTCGTCGATGCTCCTATGCAGCTCGGTTAGTGGTAGGGTTCGTCTCAGTACCGTCCCGTGTTGGCGTGCCTTGTTGTTGTCAAACCCGACGTACGTTCACTGTGCCTTGGCACTAAAGAAAAACGTTATTCCGTGCCGTTTTGAGACGGCACGGAAAGTTCGAACGAACACGACACAGTTCCGAACCTTCGCTATTTTCTTTGCCTTGTCGTCCCGACACAGCACTAGCTTATTCACGACAAAGGTCGTGACCCGTTTTTCATGAGCATTCAAGCCTCCCTCCCGTGCTCTGTCATGGCGACTTCTGGGTGGGGAACATTCTTTGGCACGCTGCGGATGGTGTACCCGGCAGCGAGGTCTCGTCGTTCGTCGACTGGCAGTACGCCTTTGAAGGCAAGTCGTCGCTTCAAAGATGGACATTTGATGCGATTCAGGCAGTCTCATGGCGGACGTCGCTCGTCTCTACATGCTTTCGCTGGACGCGGAAGTGAGACGGGAAGTGGAGGAGTGGACGCCACAGTTCTACTACGATGAGCTGAAGGAGATGTTGTCCAAAAGTGGTCGGAACGTTGGCTTCGGCGTAGAACAGGTGGGTGTACTGGCGGCGACACACGGACCTTATTGTGAGGGTACCCGACAACTGTATCATTGAGCCTCGTTCCGTACCACATTACAGCCTAGAGTGTTGTTCCTGAGTACCACTATCATGTGGGACCTGTGGATCCGTACCAACTATGCGCAACTGTTCTGGGGTTCGGGGGCCGTCCCATTCGTACTTGTGCCGTTTTCTGGAACGGAACGGCATGAGAGTGGGTCAACGCGGAACGGAATGTAACTAGGCCCCTAATGTTTGCCCTCTCAGTACGGAATGGAGCCACGTGAGAGGTGACCGCTTATGTGATCTTTGACCATGCTAGACCTCATAGACGGTCCGCCCGTACTGACCATGTTAGGCCCCGAGGACCGCTCTGCACAATCAGTACGTACCATTACAAATCTCTCCTCGCTGGACCACCTGTGCCGATCTTAGTCCAACCTTGTTGTGATCGGCAACTGTACAGCTGTGGATTACCTGAGCTTTGGTAGCCTTTGTTTCTTTCTACCAAAGCCCTTCCCTTCTTCAGGTGCGCACCGCTTACAAGCTCGCCGCCGCCAATCAGGCCACGCACACGATCAACGCGCCTTTCTTCATCGACTCTTCGGTCCGCGGGAAGTTGCCTGATAGCGTCTGCGACGCAATCTTCGAGAAGTTCGTGTTGAGGGCAAAGCTAGCGCTTCAGGACGCGGTTGTCTTCGTTGCCGAAGTAGCACCGTCGTTTTTGACAGAATAATTGGCACTTTTTCTATGCATTGATGGCAAAAAAAGCATGAACCGAAGCAAGCTTATTCAGAATGAATAAATGAGATTTGATATCCTGATAGATTTATTCGCTCGACGAATTGTTTTCTATTTGTTCAGGGGTCGTTTATGGGGGGTCACGGTTTTTACCCTCCCCCATACTTGGCTTGAATGAGTGAGTTTTCGTAAAAGCGAAGGGTTTCTACCACGTAAAAACCGCTGACACCTCATACTTGTCTTGAGTGACCCCCCAATGGGGGCCCCCCATCGTTGACCTAGTCAAAGTGCCCCCCCCCCCGCCCAAATGTACTGACCCCGCTAACTGATTATACCTAACGGAGTCCATGAATGAGCTGAGGGAGCTCAAAACGTGCGGTGAATGCGGTACAAAAGTTGCGCTGTTGTGGGCCTAGTAGCCTCCAGGGCTGGCATTTCTTGGTCCAACAGCCAGTCGTTCGCGTAGCCCAGCGCGTGCAGCATTTTTGGGAATTTTGTTCTTTTTCTAGTTTTTGTCATTGTGCAGCGTTGTCATAATGTAGCAAGATTAGCGTTTCGTTCACTACGCGCATAACAGTTAGACGCCCGAAGCGCGCTGTCGCGGTCACAGACCGGGGCATTTACTGACCACTACGGCCACTTGTGAGGTCCGTAAGCAGCGTGGCGCAGTGGAAGCGTGCTGGGCCCATAACCCAGAGGTCGGTGGATCGAAACCACTCGCTGCTAAGTTCTTTTTTTCGTTTGAACGATCCATGTGGCCCATTAAAACCGGTTCAATAAAAGTAGGCTGTCGCATTATTTAGTGAGTGAAAGTTATGTTTTTCTCGGGCCGCTAACGCGATTTGCCGAAAGAGAGCGTAGGATTCCCTTGTTACCACCAGTGGGACAGAAAGTTTCGAAAGTTCTTTTAGAGGAAGACGTGCTTCATTTTAGCATGGAAGGAAACGTTCACTATGCTGCCTACCACAACTTCCCCTCCCGCCGTTCTAGCCCGCACCTCTAGTGACGCCTATCGACGCGATAGAGAGGCTAGGCGAAACGGAGAGGCTTCCAGATACGCGTGAGCATCGAAAGAACCACATCAGTCGCACAAAGTACACTGCCCTGCGTGTTTGCGTCTTCCAACGACGATCCAGCGACGGCAGCGCAGCGCCGTCATCACCTCCATTGACCTGCTGCAAGCGGCTGTGGAGAAGGCTGCAAGGAGGGGAGAGGGAGAGGGGAACGGATGGGACGCATAAACACTCATGCAGGCTCGTGGTAGCCGATAACAACGATGCGAATGTTTTCGCTCCGGTGGCATAACAAATGAGGGGCGCATTTGCAAGCGTCATTATATGCAATAGTAGATGCGAATGCAAAGGAGCAGTAGTTTGTTGAGACCTGGTCGGAAAGTGATGAAATGCGTACCGAAGCGCTTGAACATACGCTCATTAGGCTCACTATTGACCTCTTTAAGCCATACTTGGAATGACTCTTGGGCCTCGCCTCCCCCGGCCCATTTTCGGACCTCGGGACCTTGTCAGGCCACTCTTGGACTTCGGACCTCGTTTAGCACCATTCTTGACCTCAATGGTTCATAGTACCGACGTAGCCCGCCAGACTTAAAAGCTCGGATTTTCTACCAACCGGTCCGATAGTGGTTGTTTATACGTTTTACAATTGCCTTCGACCGTCGTGCCGACTTGTGACGCCGTCCGGAGCGAAAACATTCACATCGGGCTTATCGCAGGATCGCGAGCCGCGAGTGTCTGTCTGTGCGATCATCGCCACCTTCTCTGCCCCGCGTCTGCAGTGGGACAATAGAAGCGGCCGACGCGCTGCGCCAGCTCCGCCGTTCCGAATGCAGCGATATCTGCCGGAGGATGCCGCGAATGCGTCTTGGTGCGCCTTGTGTTTTTATTTCGCTTGTCACGCGCGATTTCACTTTGCCTTTTGCAATCGCGTACGGCGATAATTTTGGGCTCGGTAGAGGAACCAAAGCGGGACGACGATAGACCTTCAAATGCTCGCACTTTTTTGGTGGTTTCGTTCTTGTGAATGTGTTCATTCGTTTCTCGGGCGCGCTAGAAAACCGCGTGAACTTGCATCGGTAAAATCTCTGTCTTGTGGTCGCGTTTGTACCATTCCGTGCCGGCCCGCTGTCAGAGAGCGGGCGCGGGATTGTGTTCTCTACATGATGTCCTCGCTTCGTCGAGGTCCCAGTTAGAGAATTCGTTCGCCTCACAATTTCGCACTTTATTTACCAGTATTTACCAAGAGCTATCCGTCGGTCCACTTGCCATGAAACGTCAACAACGAGGCACGCAAGCGTTGACCACTTGCTTTTTTGATCCTAACGCGCGCGTCTCGCTTGCGCTATGGGCAAATGCCTTCGACACCCTTTTCGCGCTAATAAAGGCCTTGTATTCGAGCCCTCAGGCAACAGCTTATTCCGGGAAATTTGAGGTAGACCGCGCTTTTTTGTCTTAGATCTTCCTCTTGTCAGTTATTCTTCATATAAGCGTCGCTGATTGTCGATGCTATGAAGGTTCTTGATTGCCTAACTTTCAATCACTATGAGTCCCACTTAGTAAACTGTCCCACTTGACGCAACGCGCAATCATATTATTCATATCACGCCGCAAGCGAGCGACACTGCGACGTTCAACGGAGTGCTGCGCGGGTCGCCAACACCAACACCAACAGGACTTTTCACAAAACATCTTGCTTCGTCCCTGTGTGATTCTGCGCGACGCGTCACGATAATACCGACAAGAGGTGGCCTCTCGCCGTCCAACTGACCGTTGCGCACCTGCGGTTGAAAGCTCGTTTTTTTCAGTTGTTTTTCTTTGGCTCACACGCGCTGACAAGAAATGTATGCAAAGCAAGTGCGTTCCCCTTTGTGATACTTATTTATCGCCAACTCGCAAGCGCTGACCGTCTCTCTCCGTTTGCCGCAGGGACAATCCCCTCGCGCGCACTCCGAGACCAACAACTCCTGCGGCGCAAGAGGCTTCAGACGTTGCTCTATAGGGCCTCGCTAGCTGATAAGAGATTGCCCTTGGCCAGTGTTCGTCCGGCGGGCTTCCGCAGACCCTGGCGATCCTCTAATCGTGTTTTTGTTTGCTTGTTTTATCGCCCCTCCATTTAAAGGAGCATTAAGGACGGCTATGTTTCAGCGTAATGAGCGACATAACGACGAAGTACTCGTGGCAGATCGACAAGTACGTTCTCATCGGGGAGCAGGGCGCGCTGAATGGGGTAAGTAGGGTCTGCTAAAGTACTTACCTTATGACCCCAGCATTTAAGTCGTCACTACGTTAGCCCTAGTTTCTTTATATACCACTCTTAGGTCTACCATAAGTCGTTTATTACAGATTATTCTTGAGCCCACGGTAGACGCGACTTTTAGGCTCGCCTTAAGTCACTAGAAGGTTCGCCGTAGTACGTCCGTAGGCCTGCTAGTGAGCAGGCACCTGGCCAAGCACTGGCAGTCCTAGCTTCTTTCCCGACTTCTCTAAGGCCCCGTGTAGCGGTCGGTGCTAGCTGGTTACAGATTGTTCTCGGTCCCACTATGGATGGTTCTTTGTCCCATATATGCCACCATAAGGCTCACTCTAAAGCATATTTAGGCTCACAGTAGACCGTTGCAGACCTAGCTCTAGGCAATTCTTGGGTCATTATGGTGCACTTTTAGGCTCCTTGAGACACTTTTGCGAACTGCCTATGTTAACCTATCCTAGACGGCTCTTGGCCCCGAGATTTTAAAGCAAGATCATCGAAGTTTCAGGTCTGGCAATCGGCGCCCGAGGCCCGCGCGCTTAGCATCAACTTCCATCCCCACGAGCATCGAGTGACGGTCAACTACGGGCGTGCAGGGCCGTATGCAGGA
>JNEY01000374.1:0-15905 GCA_020875895.1 Aphelenchus avenae
GTTGGTCAGACATGGTCCACATCTGACCACATTCGCGAGGAAATTAAGCTCGCCGCAGGCGATTCCATCGCAATTTCGACTTAATTTTTTACGGATTTCGCCCCCAAATTTGGTCCGGGCGCTGCCTGCGGCAGGCCGTCGAAAGTTCGAAAGGCGGGATTTTTTTGACGACCGGGACCGGGACCAAAACTAGCGGGACCGAGACCGGGACCGAGACAGTGACCCGCCCATCTCTGGAGCCCTGCTATTTTCCAGAAGATACTTTTCGCTTCTGTAATATTGTCGTTTGTGTTTCGAAAGTGCCAAATTGCCATCTAATTTGTTCTTTTGGTACTCGCCGCTAAAGGGTAAACCCGAGCTAGTGATGCTGGTCGAGGCTTGCTTGGGGCGGCTCCGCCGGAATTTTGACTTTAAATGGCACCTCCTTGCTTCGGCAACTACGCAGAACATGTAGTCGCGCGTTCGTAGTCTGCCATTATAAGTCATTTCCCGTGTAAGACCGAGCCGCGCTTAAAGTAATCATCAGTTCAATTGTTTGTTCCGTAAATGTGATATCTTTTGAAGCAAGCGGCATGTGAGCGGACCTCGGACGTCCTTCCCCAGATTGCTTTGACCGCGGCTTTTACCTACTTCCGCCTAGCGGAAACGCACCGTGCGGACAGCAAACTCCTGCAATAAAGCGTAAAAGCTTACTCCACCTGGCGGCCATAATCCAGGGGTCTCACCCCCCCCCCCCCTGGAGGGCCTGTCATCCCCCTGGGCGAAGCCCAGGACGGGCGGGCAAGGGAGGGCGGGCAAGAAATGAACACATGGGGGGGCATGATTTTCTACTAGGATTTCTTATAGGATTTCTTATCGGATATATAAGGGAATAGGCCGATTCTTGGCTGCTTAAGGAGGGGGCAAGACCTATGCCCCTCATGTTCGTGTGCCCCCATGTTATTTTGGTGCCCCCATGTTATTTCTTGCCCCCCCCCCATAATCCACTTGACCCCCCCCCCCCCCATAAGCAGCCCTAACCGAAAAACCGTTGGTGTCGTCAGCGGCGGGACCACAATGCGAATTTTTAACGGTCTTTTGCCCAACAAGGCCCAAAAATCGCTCTGGCGGCGCCTGCGGCGGGCTGTCACCGGCTAAAATACGTTGAAATATCGGCTTAAGCGTCCATAAAAGGGCAAAAATTGGATAATTAAGAAAACTACCAAAGGGAGGGACCAGGGATTTTCTCGGCGCTGGCCGAAGGCCGGCGCCGAAAAAAGTGCCCTCGCCTCCCCCCGCCCAAGCGGACAATTTTTCTCGGGCCGACGGCACGAAAGGACATAAAAAAGGTTCGCTAAAAGAAGCACCCGGAGTAGGCACTTTCACGTGTTTTTAAAGCTTCCTTTGTTTAATGGGCAAGCAAACCGCCTGAATCACACGTGATTATCGCATCTCTACTGCGTATCGCTCGTGGCCGTGACCCAGTCAACGCCCACCTGTAGCGTTTGTAGCGGAGTTGCTTTAAATGAATACCGGCATGAGTATCTGAATGCCGAGATTGTCCGTTTGTATCTGAGGTCTGCTCACCTTACCGTGCCTTGTTCGTATAGCTGCACGCATCCCTACGCGGCGCATGCAGAACCTTTTGATGCTTTATTCCCAGTGATCAGACCTTGTTTTCTTGCGGTTTGTTTTTACTGAGCAATGCAACCGACCAAAATACGTTCCTTCTAGCCGAAGGACACTTGTAGGAAGCGATTTTTGGCATTCTGCTATTTTTAACAAAGACCTACTTTGCTGCAAACTGAGTGGTCCGATCAAGGGCGTGCCCAGGGGGGGGGGGGGCACTCACCGGGCCAAAGGCCCGGCGAGGGTAAGGGCGGACCAAGGCAAATTTTTCTATTTCAGGAATTTGTGTAGTTTTGACACATTTCGTTCAAATTTTTGATCATTTTTGTGAAATAAGAGTAAAAATTGCTCTGGTGGCGCCTGCGGCGGGCTCTTTTAGGTGAAATACGCTCTCAATTCCGGTCAGTTGGAACAAAATTTTCAATGAAATCTTGCTTAGGAATCACAAAAATCCTTTTGTCGGCGCCTGCGGCCGAAGGCCGACGCCGAAAAAATAGGTAAGGGTCCCCCTTACCCTTCCCCCCCGCCTCTCGAGGGGTCCTAGGCACGCCCTTGGGTCCGATATGACGGATATGCGTAGTAGCTCGGTCAGTAGCCTTCAGTGAGGAGCTTCGGAGTCGGACACGGAACTTCGGAAATTTGGTGCCTTTTGAAGCTTGATTCGGACACGCTTCAGTTTTAATTTGCACCTCCAATTGGGTTTGAACTTTTTAAAGTTTAGACCTTTGCAGTGTACCGCTAAACGCAACAATGCGAATCAACATCGAGTTACGTCAACTTTGAAACATAGCCATAATTGTAATGTTTACCAGAATCGGGCGCCTAATGGCTGTACCAAACAGCCCCATACGTCAAGCACTGATACTTGCTCACGACAGAGCTGACACTTGTTATTAGCAGGGCTCTACGGCGGCCTTTTACCCCGGCAGTTAGGGCCTTCCAAGAAGAAAGCGGCATAGTTACCAAGCCATCCATTAAGAGCAAAGTTACGATCTCTGCTTCCAATGTCATTTAAAGCTGATTGTGGGTTTTCTAAGTATCACCCAATCTGACATGTTTGCCGCCAAGCCCTAAAGAAGATACACCAGCTAAGAGTCGCGTTTTTACGCTCACTGAGAACGTGGTTAGGTGCGTCTTTTCACATCATTCCTTTCTTCTTTTTCCCTTAATCTCTTTGTTGTGTTCGGACGTCTACCACTTTGCCACAGTGGTAGACGTCCGAACACAACAAAAAGGCACTCTGGATTTAGCCTCGGCCGAAGGCTACACGTCCGAACACAACACTCTTCATAGGTGTTTGGCAAAAATTAGTTGAAAGCGTGACCATAGGTATCTTGTCAATGGTTAGCCTCATACCGGGCCTAAATGATCGGGGTCGAGTCCTAGAAGAATCGAATCAGTCTTGGATCGAGTCCAGAAGAATAGAAGAAGAAGACACGCTAGAAGAATCGAGTCCGGTCCGGCAAGCCTTAGTGTCCAATGACCCATGGTTGGCCGACTGGCCCATGCTAACTTTCGAAGCAAGCCGATTTCCTCCTACCGCCCTCAAAGCTCTACGCTAATAATGTTAGGTAACGGTTAACGGCCTTCCAAGAAACACTGCAGAGCCGACTCGCCCGACGTCCTTCGAAATCGTAGTAATGCGTACCGCATACGCATTACGACGTCATCAAAACCCTGAGAATTCGTGTACTCTCTACGTGACTGTTTGCTAGTCTCAACTTACTGGTTCTGATCTTGCGGACGGTTCACGTCGTCAGATGTACGAAATAAAGGCGTTTTTCGAAACTTTCTGAATTTTCATGCCGATGGCTTCAAAGACACAAATCGGAAATTCGTTTTAGCTATTACCGGGGAAACCGCACAACTTCAAATTATCCAGTCTTCCCAGGCGGCCCCGCGTTCACTACTGGAAAACCATGCACGTGGCTCTCAGTCGAAACATGTGTCGTAGTGAAGTTCCGATTTCAAGGCTCGTTCGAGAAGGTCTTTTCGGACTTTCAGCACTTTTTTTGTCCCAGTAGACTTGTCGGATACACCCGCCATGCCGACATTCCGTTCCGTGCTGACCCTCCCCCATGCCGACCTCCGTTCCGTGTTGACCCTCCGTGCCGAGCCGGGCCCAGCTCCGGCACGGCACGGTAATTTGCCGTTCCGGGCCCAGAACGGCGCCGTTTCACGGGTCCTAAAAATCTCCTAATTTCTGCATTTCATAAGGAAAAGCAATAGTTAGGAAAACAAATAACAGATTAAAGCGTAAAATATATAAGATCAACCGTCATTCTTGACGAAATTTCTGGGATTTTGGTCAAAAGTAGTCAAATTCATTTACTTAAAATGAGGCAAATTTAGCCATCGAGCATGGCACGGAAAACGGCGCCGTTTTCAGCTCGTGCCGTTCCGTTCTCCGTTCCGTGTTAGCCCGGAACGGAACACGGCCCTGTGCTGACCCTTCGCCGTGCCGTTTTCAGTGCCTAGAACTTTATGAGGTCATTTTACACGGGGCCCAAAATCTGTTTGTTTCGAGTCCTGTTAAAACACTTCGACGTACCCCTGGTATAGGCCTGAAGTTGCCGCTCTTTTGTACCCTCGTACTCCGACCTTTCGACAAAGTGTCACTTCCGTGACGTACGCGTAGTTTTTGCAGGAACGAGGGCGGTATATGTCGTGTCATTGCGCATGTACCTAATCGCGGCATCGAAGAAACATTCACCACGCAACTGCTGCGTTCTAGGACCCGCCATGGAGCTTTCACCGTCCATCACTGCCGCGTTTCAAGTGGCCTTCTTTATTGAGTTTTGCCTCGAAGTGTGCCTTAGCGTCGGGTCCATCTTCGTCGCGAAGTGTGTTTTGAGATGCGCAGTCATTCATGGAAACCTCAAGGTGAGTAAGCCGTTTTTTCGAAGAAACGAGGAAGAATGAAAGGCGCCACATTATTTGAGCACCGGAGGTTTTAGCGCCATCTTAGAGTTCAAGATCGGGAAAGCGGAGGCGTGTCGTTCATCCGGCCAGTGGTTGTCCTGCCGTATGGTGGGCATGCTTTTTAGGGGATAGACCTCCCCCCCCCGATATTAGTTCCCCCATGAAATTTTTGAACGCCCTTATAAATTCGCTTCCTATGAAAAAGCATATGGCGGACAACCCCAGCCAGCACCATTACGGGGCTTAAATGAAGATTAAATTTAGGCTTAGGAAAAGGAAAAAAGGAAAACGTCCGGCTCTAAAACAACTAGGAACTGAAGTAGGGACGCCTTCAAATAGCCAGTCCTCGACTATTACCACACGTCCCAATTCGATAGTTTGGCGACAGCTTTGTTGCATCGGTGGGGCTTGATTTCTCGCGGATTCTTGTAATGGAGCTGGCAATTATGGCCCTTCAGTACATCCGAATTTTACGGCAAACGCTGGTTTTATGCTCAAATAATGTTCGCAGCAAATAGCAAATACTTGGGCCCGTCCACAAGGGGTTGCAAAGGAGCAGCTAGCGGCTCAAACTATTCGAAGTTCAGTATCAACGTCGCTCTGACTCAAGCGTAGCGCCATTTAACAATTTTAGGTATTCCTCCTCGTAAAGTGCTCCTTTTCCTGTCTGTTCGGCCTGATACGATGCAGTAATATTGCTCAACAATTGTGCAAAGGCGAGTTCGACACGCTATCTCCGGTGACGCTTGCTTTCCTAACTGGCGTTTGCGTCGGTACCAATAACTACCTCTGCGCTGCGTACGCGATCGAGCGCCTGTTGGCAACTGTCTTCGTCAAACGATACGAGATGTGGAGACCCTACCTCGGCGTAATATCATCAGTGGCGATTGTAAGTTGTGTCGGGAGCGCATTCTACCTTTTTATGGCGTATGATTAGGCCAAAGTTTAAGTACACTGTCCATCGCAAAGCCATAGCCATAGCCATTCGTTGACGGGCTAAATATTTGGAGACTGCAATTGAAAATAAGTTGCGCCTTTAAAAAAACTTTGGTTTCATGCTGAGCAGGCAATTTTTCGTTTGGAAAATTGCCATTTAAGGCGAGTTCCTAAGGAAATCTATATGCTGGACTGCCGCATGCGAAGCTAAAAAGGCATCCGTAGGAAAAAAAATCCTTAGTCCTTTACCCGCCGCTGCCGCTTAAGACTTTACTCAACAAACTTAGGTATCAGTAAACGTCTATAATGCGGGCTCGGACACGCTGTGGCGACCTGTAGATGCTCCGTACAATGCTACATATTCGGTGATGACGATTGTCGCTAACTACTCCATCAACGTCGTCGGGATCCTCAGTTTAGCGGTACGCTACCTGGTGCTGGAATGAAGACAAAATCGGAAAATCACTGGTTTTTCTTTTATAAGACCAGAACAAAAAGATAAAATAATCTGAAGGAAAAATTAAATAGATTGTTTATTTAATCTTCGGAAACAAACGAGAGAAACGAAGTAAAAAAAAGCCTAAAATCTAACTACAAGAGCCGTTTAAAATTTAAAAAAAAACTGCAAACCCCAAAACAAGGACCCAGCTATGTAGGCCAAGCTAATTTTGTTCCCAGGGGACATCGCTTACCTTCGATGCATTTTCAGGTTGTCTGCGCTCTGCTCAAGTACAATCTGCGAATGTACGAGAAGCGCCTACTCAGCGGCAGCATCTCCCAATTTCAGGGACGATACCAGGTATTCGTGTGCAGCGTCGCTCTCAATCGTACGCTACGACTGACCTTCCTAGAACTCCGAAAACGTACGCACAACTCGTCAGCTACTGCCGGTGATCCTGCTCCATGTAACCTCGGGGATCGTCACCAACGTATATATCACGTCTGCTTCGATGACAGCCGCTGCGGAACATCGGTTCTTCGAGCGTGCAGCGCACAATTTCATCGTCTGCATCCTCTACAATCTGTGCCTAGTGATGATTCTGCAGTAAGTCGTCGTCGAACAGCGCACACCCTGCGCATCAGATGCGCATGCGTCGGTATAGATCGTGCGCTAAAAGATATTTGTGGCGAGTGGCGATTCGCAGCGGGTATTGGGACTTAGTGCGTGTGAAGCCAGAATGCTGGCGGGTATCGTCATCGGAGTATTTGGGGGGAAGGCTGGGAAGGCAATTTTTGAGTGATCTTTACGAAGAGCGGCGGTTTTATTCCGCGGGATAAATGCTCAGGACAGTGTCCATGTACAAAGAAGCGTTTAACTTGTGTCGCTTTAGCTCACATCCATCACTTCGGCGTAAGGCTGCCTCGGTAACCGCGCGTCTCTTCAGTTGCCTGCTTCGGCACAAAACAACAGTGCATCCGACCAGTTCGTGGGAAGGTGTCACTGGCTCGAGGGTTCGGACGGATCCCGCAAGACAAGACCATTACGAATCGCTAGCAAGGTTCTGGGACGCTCAGTACGAGTCGAAGAATCGTCGAGAGACCGCGTAATTTCATTCAATTCACTTAAACATACAACGTGTGGAGCAACAATGAAGGAGTCCTATTGATTTGGAGGGAAGATTGACTGCAGTCTTAGTACTCGGTTCACGACCGCTTCGATTGGCGTGTTCTTCGCCGCCGACTCCACCGCAGCCTAAAACGCGAACTTTTCCTTCGGACGAATTATCAGAGAGCGTGCTTATATGCTAAATGTTGTCGTATGTACGTAGTACAAAATGATTTCGAGCAACACGTCGTTTGTGTCAGTCGAAAGGGAGTCAGAAATTATGTAAAGCCCTAACGTCCAACGCCAGCAGTGGCAAATGAAATCTATGCCGACAGGAGCAGGGACAAGGCGGCAACGCTACGTGCATGTGATGCCGTTAGGAGGTTGCGATACTGCTAGGAGCATGTCATACTGCTAGGAGCATTCAATGTCGTTAGGAGCATGCTATGGCGCTATGAGCACGCAACTCCGTTAGCAGCGTGCGATACCACTATGAGCAAGCGGTGTTGCTAGGAGCATAAAGTGCCAGCTGTTACGAGCATGCAATACTACTAGGAGCATGTGATATAAGGACCATAAAAGCCTATAGTTAAGGCCATGCAATAAAGCTAGGACATGACATATCCGCTAGGAGCATGAGACTCCCCTATAAGCATGAGATACGGCTAGGACCATGGGATGCCGTTAGGAGCATGAAGTACCGCTACGTCCAACCCATACCATGCCGCTAGTCGATAGAATTTGGCCGTATAGCCGCCTAAGCGTCACTGAAACTCGGAAGCTCAAAGAGGTTTTGGATACCTTGGTGGGCGTCAACCTGCCGTACTCCGCGTACTTCACACTTCCCCCCGCCGTTTGTCGGTACTCGATTCCGCCATCCGCCAGTACGCATCGGTGCGACGTATCGCCCTCGGTGACCATCGCACCAAGCTTGAGCGGACGTTTGTCGTCGATCCGACAGCCTAAGACAATGTCGTAGCGATGAATGCAGCGTCTTGAAGACCACAAAACAAGGCTGCTTGGGGTGTCCGAAACCCACAAAGCTGATTTGGGGGGAGTACCACGTAGAGTCGAAGGCGCCATAGAACGAATGCAACAAAAATCGTATTTGTTCTCCAATAAATTCTATATGTAAAGCAAATATATGAAGCCATTTACAGCGTAAGGCAAAGCGGAAGCTATGAACGCATTCTAGACCTTTAGTATTTCTACCGTTCGGCCAGTCCTCTCTATTTTTACACCTAGTAGACATTTAGTTTAGCAAAAGTTTTGCCCTTTCTAATATTTCAGACCTGTTGCTAAAGCCTAGGTACCCTCATAACCGAATAGTCTGCGCCCCAGACTTTAGCCGTCCCTCTCTATCTCTGTTTCACCCCGGTTGTCCCCCCTCCTCCGACTCTTCGTCCTCGAGTAGGACAGTTTCAAACGTAAAAGGTACCTACTCACCTACGACTTGTACTGTGCCGTCAACGCACTGATACTGCATATGGCCGATCCCCAAAATTTGTCCGTCGGTCGACTGCATACCCTTCGCGAGGCAATCCTTCGCAGTGGCAGTTACAAATACGGCAAGCATCAGCACAAAAAGTACTCGCATCTTAATGATGGAAAATAGCAGTAGTTTAAGCAATTGTCAACGGTGCAGTGGTCTCGAAACCTGTGACGATGGACGACTTTAACTGGACCGCAGTGGGTTTACTCGCCCAACCGCGGCCTTAACTGTCTTCACGTTTTTCACGTACCTTCTTGTAAGGCACAACCGACGCACCCGCCGAGAATGATCGATCACTGTTGCGAACGCGGTGTTGGCTACCCGTCGCTCGCGGTACACTGCTAAACAAACATAGTCATAACTTCGGAATTTCGTCTCTATTTCTGTGAAAACTCAACTTGGATTTTGGCAGAAGTGCCGGGCCGTCTTCCATTCCGTCCGTTGTTTTCTTCATGGAATGACACGGCTTGATGGGAGTGACTGAAGAATGACTTTGTATGGCTTTTCTTTTTGGTCGTGATCCTTTCATTCAGGCTGGCTTGATGCGTTTGTTGCCGGATGTTTCACTTATTTCCTAAGTCTACGCAGTAAATGCCAAATAGTGAAGGTATTCGTGATTACGGGCTGGCGGCCAGCGGTAAGTTAGAATGGTCAAGCCGTCAAAAATTCTCGGTATATTGTCCCGTATCGACCTCACTAGTCGATCTCCATCGAGTTGAGAGAAAGCTATTCGCATTAGGTTTTAATTGATTCTCATAGCATGTGGAACATAAGGGGTGAAATAATCAGGTGCCTCAAGACAAACATTCGCGTCATGCAGGTGAGTTGCTTAGTAACGAAAGCCTAAGGCGCCGCGCGATACAATTACTCTTAGCAGAACCGCTAGCACCTCAGTTGGCTTCTGTCTGAACTGCTGATCCGCGTCCAACTCTCACGAGTATGCACGTCACACGTAAGTTAATCCTGCGCCGGATTATTGGTCTGAAAAAAGCTTTTTTAAATTTTTTAAATCCATTTTCTATCTTCGGTCACACACTTTTTCATATTTAGCGCTGCCTTTTTAGCACATTAATCCGAAGCTTTAGGCTTATTTTAGCGCCGAAATTTTGCGGGGGTTCATTAAGTCAAATAGTTTTTAGCCATAAAGACTGTTAAAGCTTCAAAACACTGGTAGCCCAAAAGATGGCGTCGGCCGGAAAATGTCCAGCCTAAATGCATACCGTATTGGTTCTAATATAAGCCGAGCTCTAATATAAGCCGACCCCTAATATAAGCCGATCGACAAAAATTTCAAAGTTGACTTGTCACAGAGACATGTTTAGTACACGTTTTAGGCCATAACTATTGATTCTAAACGAGAACTTTTTGCCACTAAAATTTCGAAAAATTTTGCTAAATCCATAGGGGGGACCCTTTGCGACTTTTACGAAAGCCTCGAAAATTTGACCATCGAAAATTATAAGCCTATCGGCTTATATTAGAACCAATACGGGTAAGCCTAAATTTTGGTAAGAAGTTTCCCTCGTTCAGCTATTTCTTATGGCGCTTCGCACACATAAAATTTGATTCTAGGGCACGATGCGCGCCTTTTGAAAGAAGGAAACCTAACATACTATAAGCCCGGTTTGCTGGAGAACTCGTGGAAGAGCTGCTACGCCACACTGCACAGCGATTCGTCGCTCACCTGGTACAAGAAAGAGGTATACCGTGTTTCTTCGAATATAGCCCCACCTCGAATAGAGCCCCACCCCCAAGGTTCTAGTTACCCATCTGGGGTATGCGAACTTCAAATCTAAGGCCATATTTGGATAGATAACGATAAAATAAAAATTTTAGAACGGAGATCGAGTCTTACTGATGACAGATAAAATTTAAGTTAATTTTCAAAATTTATTTTTTTCTGAGAAAATACGTTAGGAAAAATAGAGCCCCAGGGGCTCTATTTGAAGAAATACGGTAGGTTTCTAACAGCCTCTAGAGCCCCATGCTAGCGCTTAACGCTTCGTTAAGATTCTCCTTCCTTCGACAGAACGGCATGATCGAACTCTTTCATGCCTCCACCTCAAAGAAGGCGCTAGGTGTCTTAACACTGTCCAGATGTCCCAGAACAGTACAGTTAGCGGATACACAACCCCCCCCCCCTCCTCCCCCCGTTCCGTCCTGGCCCTAACCCCCCGTGCCGTCTTCCGTTTTAGGGGTTTCAATACGGTACGGAAAGCGGTGCCGTTCTTGGTCGATGCCCTTCCGTGAACCGTCCGGAACGGAAACCGACCTGTTGTGACCCTTTTGTGGTGCGTTCCGTTCCGTTCCCAGGTTGGCGTGGGATCACGAAATGGCCCGCACTGTAGCACGGCCGCTAACTCTGCAGAACAGAAAGGTGGAATCAAACTACAGTTTGGGCAAAGGGAATCTTTTTCTGCTTCGCTAATGCGGATTCAGATCCGGTCCAAAATCCGAATTGTCCCGAAACGTTGTAACAGGTAGAATGGCCACCGCTAGTCGCCACCGACGGGAAAATATTGCGTATTTCCGTCAGGCTTTAGCTCGACCACGCAATCCTTTCTACGCCAGAGCACCAAAAATTCCGTGCTCTGGATCCGTGGATAAAGGCGTCCTTCTAGCGGAGGTGTAGCTAGTGGTCACCCACTCGGCCACGTGCCGGCATTCGAACGAGGCCAAAAAATACATAAGGGCCCTCCCCGATATTACCTCTCTGCAAATTCTGGGCTGCTACGCCAGTAACATATCCTGTTCGTATTGGGCTTAGGCTTAGGAGTGCTGCGACAATTTATTCACCTTTATTCCGTGACTCAAACTACCCGGATTTGCTACGCCCCTTGACCTTAATGCTGTCTAGGCACTTTTAAGTCGATCAGCATCCGCCAAATATGGTATGCCCGTTCCCTGCGAACCTTCACAGTACTCCCAATACGGCGAGGCCGTGGACCCTACTGTTTCGCCCTGATAGGTCGCATCAAGGGCTTAGGACGTGGATACCCGATGAAGGTCTCTCCTCACATATGCCCATGCTCTTAGTACTCAATTTAGAGCGACAAGGCGCCGATCGCCAGCGTCTTCCTGGATGTCGTCGCTTCCTACATGTGCGTCGGAGAGTTCACTCGTTGCATGCCGACGTATGTCCCGCGCCTGCCCCAGGGCGCCTGCATTCAACACTTGCTCGGCATCGGCATGGATCCGAAAGCGGAGAAAGTCCACTGGCTACTGTTCGCATCCGACAGCGACATGGACGAGTGGTTTCGATGCATCGCGGAGACGATGCATTTGGCTCCGGTTCAGCTGCCACGACCTTCCGGACGTCCCGAAGGACACGGTTAGTGCAAATGGCCAGAGAAATTAGACAAAGGAGGCAAGAGTATTTTTGTACGATAAGTTAAAATTCTATTTTTCACTTATTTAAATAAATTCATCACCTCGGACTTTCTAAAATGGAGAAATTCTGGATTTCGCGATTTTCGGTCTTTCAGAGGGATCAAACACTCTCAAAGAGAAGTGCCGAAAACTTGGGTTAAAAATCCTTTTTTACAGTTGGGTACTCATATTGTTCGCTACATTCATGCATTTAGGTAGCCAGCAACGAACGTCCTTTTGGCAAATGCAAGTGATGAGCGACCGACATGCAGGGAACATGACGGCTGGAGTCGAAATGGGTGAGCACGAGCGTACTTCAACGTTAAGACACTCGGACTTAAAAATGGGACGTTACGGGCCCGAATCAGGGGACGAACCGAAATCAACTTTGCTTTGCGGTTTTTCAAAGTCCATATTGAAGAGGGAGGGGGGGGGCAGAGTTCGGCTGGGCTGATAAACGCTATTTGCGAGGCTAGAGTATTTTTTTAAGAAATCTAGAACACTTGTTTGCAACGCAAAATCGTAAGGATACAATTAGTACCCTTTTCCCACGCAACATAAGGTGAAGCAACGTTTATAGGCCTCTCGATGGCAGTGCTCTGCCAGAATGGTATGGGCGGCGCATTTATGGCTGCACCTTTGGTCATGGGCGCAATGGGCGGCGGTGCGCTGGTACGTATATCGGAGACGTTCTGTAATAGGTAACCAACTCTACGTCTTGCAGAGTCAAGGCGCAAGCGACGGGCTGAAAGCCGCTGCTATGTGTTCGACGTTGTAAGAAGACATTCGAGGACGCTTCAGCTCGTGATATGCAATTTCTCGGTGCGTATCCTACTATCTTTATATACTTATATCATATCCGGTCCGATATGCCATATTCCTGTCGGTTCTCTTTTTGTACTGCAGACAAACGCTTTGAGCCTAACGAACCCGCCCAAGTGTACACTCTAAGACAGCTGCTTATGTAGGTACCTAGAGGACAGGGATGGGGCTTGAAATCTGGGCTGCAAGCTCTAAAGCGTAACAGTCATGAATTCTAACAAATATCCCTATTTTATTTGCTAGAAATTTTGAAAGCATGGTTGAATGAAACTTTTTTTCACTAAAAGAGAAATTTTGCGTTTGTCAAGCGCTTGACGAAAAAGGATGGGGTTCTACGGTTTTTAAACGACTACAATTTCAGCATTTTCTTGTTTCTGCCCGAACCTATGAGGTTTAACTGATTTTTACGTTTTCAAAAATTCGATCGGCGAAGTCCTCTTAAAAGCAGAAGGACGAAAACATGGAGATACGAAACTTCTGGCCGGCTTCCCATGCTTAATATTGTGGTGAATGCCCTTTGGTAATGAAGCCAAATGTCATGATGCAGTTTAATTACGTCAGACGTCCTCAACTGTTTTGGCAACCTTGGTTCTTCAGGCGCTCTTGATGTCGGCCTTCTTGTAGACGCACTGCTTGCCGTCGCCGTCCTCTCCGAGCTTGAACTGCTTTCCGCCGGTGGGCTCAGTACCGCTGCCGTTGTCCTTGTAGGTCTCGCAGACGAAGTTCAGCTTTCCGCTGACTTGGATGTTCCTCAGCGTGGCGGTGTCGCCGCAGTTGTAGTTCACGCCGGCGATGTTCTTTGCGGGCCCCTTCGCCTTGACGTTCTCGATGACGACGTTGCGCTTATAGTTGCAGCCGCAGTTGCCGCACGAGCGGTACAGCTTGCCGAAGTCTTCGACCTGAATGTCCAAACATGCAGAGTTTATTGAAGAAACATTCCGTGATGTATTCCGGACCTTTTCTGTACACGCCTCCATCAAAAATTCGTTCAACTTTCAGTAGAAAGTACAGTACAAAGCAGGGTTTCCACCTCGCCCTCGCCCCTCTCCCGAACCTCTCCCTCGCCCTCGCCCTCGCCCGGGCGAGACGAGGGCGAGGGAGAGGTTTTCGGGGCGGGCGGGCGAAGGGCGAGGGAGAGGGCGAGGTTTTTTGGGGCACACGGGCGAGGGCGACGGCGAGGTTGAATGAGCCCGTGTGTGACCCTATGAAACTTGCAAACAGACGTTCATTTATCGTCTTTGAGGATATAAATGGTTAGTAGGTGACTTAATATTCGTTTTTTGACTGTAAAAATCATCCAGTAATTTTTAAAAGGGGCGAATTTACACTCACCGCGCCCCTCGCCCGGGCGAGCTGCGTGGGCGAGGGCGAGGTTTCAAGAAACAGAGGGCGAGGGGTGAGGGCGAGGGCGAGCTATTATGGACCGGTGGGCGAGGGGTGAGGACGAGGGCGAGGTTTTTCAGGGGTAGGGGGCGAGGGGCGCGGGCGAGGGCGAGGTTTTTTTGGAATCCGGAAACCCTGGTACAAAGTACGGTACGGAACGGCAGCACGGGCCGTAATACGGTACGGTACGGCACCTGTACGCGCCGTACTAGTGCTAAATATCGAGCAAACCGGAGCCGTATCGTAAATAGTACTGACTTGTCCCGTACTGATCCGTACTACGTGCCTATAGTTCGGCAGTACGGTTCGGTACGGCAGTACGGCCCGGTACGTACGTACCACCTCCACGTTCCCGATCTTTAGTTACCACTCATTACTGGGGTTACTCTAGCACGCATCCGCTCTCTAGCGCCCAAAGAGCCCGCTCCTCAAGTCGAAGGCATTCACCGAAAGGCAATTGCCTAGTGTCCCCTTTCATGGTTCGTACCCTTCGTGGTTCCTTGTGGAATGTTTCTAGGAACATCATTTCTGTTCTCTCTTATGACCCTCTCGGATTTGTAACCAATAGCCAACAGAGGGTACCTTTTCCCTATGGGTTTTATTTGCGAGCATTCAGAAGGTCGACCGAAGTGTTTGTCTTTATCTCCGAATATTCGGCTTCGACTGTCTTTGTTCTCCGAGTAACGCACTTCTCCTCTGAGTGAGCCCCCCTCGTTATTTTTTTCGAGGGAGGGCTCCTTATCGGGGCTTCGTTAAACGGTACCTGGAAGTTGCGGATGGTGACGGTGCCGCCGCCGTTGTGCTGGAACACCTTATCGCTGGCCTTCTTCGCGCCGCCACCCGTAATCGTGACCTTGACGTCGTTGCCACCGCGGAACGTCGCCGCGTCCTCTCCGACGTCCTCCCACCAGACGTTCTCGATGGTACACGAGCCCTGGCAGTGAATGCCGTCCGCCGCAGGTGCGCCGATGACGACGTTACGGATCACGGCACCGTCCTCGAGCTTGAAGATCGGCGGCTGGCCTTCCGTCTGGCTACCGTCCGCGAATCCGGCGGTGTGTCGGACGTTCTTGCCTACAAGGCTCATGCTTGTACCCCTGAACCAAATGCCCTAGGAAGGCTTCCATAGCGCGCAAGGGATCGTGTTGAAGCCAAACAAAGCCGACAAGGTTTAGTCGACATTCTTAGGGCATTTGAATGGCTTCTGGTGGTTTTTATAACACTAATTGTCCTTTTCGGGTTTCCGCCAATATTTCCCCGCCCGCCTGTATAACGTACAAGATCCAGTAATTGGCTCAAATGCGTATGTCGGAAGGTTTCACGGAAAGGTGTTTTGGACAGATCAGATTCCAAAAATAGGCGCTATTCGATGCTGATCCGACTCCAGCATGCCCTACACAAGTCCTCTCAACATGCGCCAGACGAATCCGTCGAGACTACCAAACATGTTCGAGCCAAAAGACTTACCGTCGAAGGGCTCGCCCTTCTTGACCTGAATCGTCGCAGGGACCTTCTTCGTCGTGCTTGGATTCGGGAATTGCCCCAGCGCAATTCCGGTGCAGAAGGCAACGCATACAACCGCACGGAAAGCCATCCTGATCGACGTTGTTGTCGGAATGAGTGACTTCTCACCGGTAAAGTGCGCTTAAGTACGCGCCTGGCGAATAGGCAATCGTCCTGAAGTCTATTTGCGCAGCACCTAACGTCCCTAATTTTCATTTGGAACCCTTTGAATTATTCTTGAAAACAATGGGAGCCTTCGAGTGACCTTTTTGGATGTCACGTTCTCTGTCACAAATGCGGCTGGCGTTGGAACGTCGTGCCTAA